>PVJC01001448.1:31196-63607 GCA_004026665.1 Murina feae
GAGTGGGAAAGAGTTGGCGGCCTGCTTGGCGGCTTCCCAGGTCCCTTCCGGGGATCAGGGAGCAGGAAAAGGCTGGCCTGACCACGAGGCGGGGTTTTCCCTGCTTTCTGGTGGCTGGAGGAAGATGGGCAGTAGGCAAGCTTGGGAGGCAGGCCGCACCCAGCCCTGGCCACGCTCAAAAAAGAGAACAACATGCTGGTGAGGGCAAGAGTCTGAGAGATCAACATAGAGGGGGTGCCTGCTCCAAGCCTCCACGGTGTGCCTGGGGCAGGCCCCCAGCAGGTAGACACACACAGGAGGAGTGCTCCGAGCCTCAGATGTGGCTGGGGGCAGGTCCTCAGTGGTGACACACACACACACACACACACACACACACAGAGAAGGCGCCTGGCAGACTGGGGCCATCATAGGACATCCACTGAGGGGTCCCAGACTGTGAGAGGGCACAGGCCGGGCTGAGGGACTCCCTCCACCCCAAGTGCACAAATTTTTGTGCACCGGGCCCCTAGTATGAACATAATAAAGCAGAATACTGCTTTGGTACTTACAGCTTTCCAGGGATAAGACCCACTATGGCAGGTATTATAATGTGCACTTGTTATGTATGCCTCATTATTATGCAGTCAAGCTAACTTTGGAAAATGGGCCCCTACCTTTTCCATGTGTATAACTCAAGGTCACTGTATACTGAATAAGTCCAACATTCATTCAATAGAAATTTAATGAGTACTCTCTGTGTCCCAGCACTATGCTAGGCCCTGGGGAAATACACATGGAGGGCATAGCCGTGTCCCCATGAAATTTACAGTCTAATAGAAGAAACAGCTATGCAAACAAATTGTTGGAATACTGTGTGAATAGTGCTTTAAGAGCACATAATCCTAGCAGAGACCCAGGAGTGAACAGACCTTCTTAGTGGAGGAAACCAGGTGGGTTGGGGCGGGTGCTTGATCTATGACTACATTCAGTGGGCTGGGGGTAGCAATAGAGGGGATACAAAAATTAGGCAAAATCTCCACTCTGACTCAAATGGCAAATGGGGGAAAAAAGAAAAATATAATTCAAGGCAGATTGAGATATGAGATGAGTGCTTTAAAGGAAGGGGAAAGTGCTTTGGAAAAGCAGGGCAGGGCGGGTCTGCTTTCTCTTCACCAGGACACCGAAGAGAGCTTCATAAAGGAGGCGGTATTGGAGGTGGCTCATTGGCTTATATTCTGGAAGGTTCTATTTATACAGCAACATAAATGATTTCAGTTCTGAAGAGGTGCTTTTAGGCTTTCCCTCACTGACTTTAAAGTCTTTACAGAGAAACTGCAATAAGCAAATATATTTTCTGCAGAAAGAATCCGCCCAAACACCTTGACATTCTCATTCCACATATTTCACACATGGTGTCTTTTATGTCTGGGAAAGTAGACCAGGAAATGGTTCAAATACCCAAGGGCCTCAAAACATATACATTGGAAAGTATACCTAATTTCCAAAAAAGGTCAAATTGCAGAAGAGTCCATTTTGATTGGAAAACAAGCTGTACGCTTCGGAGTCCGGTGCAGATGCTGCCGTTTGGGATGCAGGAAGTGAAAAGCACTCTCCAGAGCCTCTTCTCCAGCCCAGCAGCAGTCTCATCCGACCGGCGGCGGTGTCTCAACATAAAACACATCGTGGAGGCGGGAGGGTATGGTTTTATGTAGTTGTTCAAAGGAGTTAGGCCACTTCTGACTGCTGCTTCTAATCTTTGCTGACAGTGATTTAGGACTAGAGGACTTGAATACAGAATAATCCATAAAGAAGAAAGTTATGCAACGACTGCGCGTGCTATGTGTTTTGGCATACACAAGAACTAAATGGCTCCCCCTCCCCGAAAAATAATATGAACAATAGAACTGACATCATGAAAGTGATCAGAAGATTAGGCCACACACACTGAAAGCTAAGGATGAGTATTTAAACACTGATTTTAAAAACGGATTTTTTGTTACTATGTGAAAAAAACACACACACATTATTATAGTCCAAAGAAACTAGATGGCTGTAAGACATAGATATATATAATTCAATCTCTATTTCAGTACGATTACTACAGCTGCATTGTTCATGTCAGATCTAGCACGAGAAGCCACGGGAAAAGGTTGCATTCACGCTCCCAGCAACATAAATACTGTCGTTATGCAGATTGGGGAACGAGACATCGTGCTTTGATTTCATCAGTATCATTTCAGAAACTACGGTATAGACACCATTCTTATGTGATACTATGGGACCTTGTTTTACTTATTACACTTCTAAATGTTACCATGAGAATGCGCATTGACGGAGCTATAGTTCTAAGAACAGAGCCTACCGTTAAATTTCATGGCAGATGGCAAGACATTGCAGATCAATTGTCTGATCACCCAAAAAGAGATTTACCTTTAAAAAATACATCCCTTAAATACCTAAATGGCTACAATATCTCCAGCCACGAGACAAGGATGTCTTTTCCCAGGCCTATCCAATCCCCTTGGCAATCAAACTGACCAAAGTCAAATTACACAGATTATCCCACAATCCTCGGTGTGGACATGGTTAACCACAGCGCTCTGCCCTTGCTCACATTGAAGCTCAGCCCACATGCACTGAAATTGGTATTCATGAAGCCGCAATTCTCAGAGTGATCAGACTGAGTTCCCATTTAGAGGAGCACGAGGCAGAGAACTACCCAGCCAGCTACTTAAAAACGGCTGCATGTGCTTTTTCCATTGCATCTTTCTTCCAGCGCTCATGGAAACAGGCGCTGCGCAGCCCCTTGACGAGCCAGCCGAGCCCGGCATCTGGCAACCATGACTGGTCTCTGGCATCTGAGAAGAACATCAACTGAAGAAAATGAGAGGATAAAAAAAGAAGTGGACACAGACCATTCGTTTCTCATCCCCCTTAAATTCTGCAGTTCCACTTACTTGACTCTAAATTAATTTTGTTTTGAATGCCGTATAAGTGAATGCTAGCTAGCGCCCTATCCAATTTTCAGACCACTTTGCCATATGACCAGCAGGGGCTCAGAAATGTTACTGCTGGCTTTGAGAGCTCCCTAAAGTTGACAACTCACTGACGTAATATTTTAAATAAGGACACATTTCTCACCCAGTATGACATTATGTGGGAAAATTTAGCTTTGTCACCTGTTTGTCATGAGACCTTGAGAAAGTTACCTAATCTCTTTCAACTGTACCGTTATCTCATTAAAATGACAGTGAGAAAACCTTTTTATTATTATTATTCACTTGTGAGGCATATTTACTCTTCAAAACAGTTTGCAAACTCAGAAACATCAAGCAGCTCGTTCATTGTTTTACCTTAGAAACATTGTCTTATGTAGCCTCAAAGATGGTCACATGAATAATAAGCGCAAAATCACACCATCTTGTCTAGATAGAAGATTGAAACTGCCCACAGTCACACTGATCTGCCACTCTTTGCATGAGAAAGGTACCAAGAGGATTGCTCCTTCATTAGGAATACAAAGGTTTGAGGTCAAAATTGAATTACTCAGAGTTACCCAGTAGGTCAGTAGTAGGGATGAAAAAATAAGGCTTGATTTGCACTACAAGATGGGATTGAGTTTACATTCCTTCCTTCTATTTAAGGACAGTTCCAAAATGATAGCTGCAATCTTCATACGTGCTTATTACACAATTAGTCACCATTACAAAACTAAGTTTTATAATGGGGGAAGAATTCCACCTCTAAACATCAATTTGCTAGATGATTTGAATAGCACATCTTAGGTCTCTGACCTGTGGACCACTAGTTAGAGTCCAAAGGAGCTCATGCATTGTTTTTTAATGAGAGTTTCACACACACACTTCTTTTCCGTGATCCATCCACAGCCATGGCTGAGAAGGGTATGTTTTATCTAATTTATCCATGAGGGTGTCACCCTTTGAGAGTCTCAGCTATAAGTAGAGGTCTCTCATTTACCCTCTTATCTTGCTTGAGCCCCAGCTCTGTGTCCTGTTCCCCCAACTACAAGTATGTCATGTGCCCAGAAGAAACCAGGCTCTAGTTCACCAAGGATGTGCAGCTGCTCTCAGGGGAAAATCTTAGAGTTTTTTCCTTCTGAGAAATGTTGTTTCTGGCCTATAGTTATTTCTCTTACTTTATCTCCAACTGAACCATGCTTTAAAAAGATAGATTTTTATATTTTAACCAGAATTTTTGGGTGTAATGTATTCATCTTCTAACATATTGTTAGAATTAGAACTCCAATAACCATTTCTTTAAAAATGGTATAATGTAAAAATGGATGTGCTTGAATGTGTTATAAGGAAGTTAGTGTCTCCGAATTCATGACATTATCTCTTTACCTCATGGAAGTTATAGACTTACTTCTTTAGTACTACAAATTAGAACACTTTTTATTATCCCATAGATTAATAACCCTAGCTATAACTTATTATTACTATACTAGAGGCCTGGTGCACAATATTCGTGCACTGGGGGGCTGTCTCTCAGTCCAGCCTGAACTCTCTCCAATCTGGGACATCCCTCTCACAATCTGGGACTGCTGGCTTCTAACCGCTCACCTGTCTGCCTGCCTGATTGCCCCTAACCACTTCTGCCTGCCAGCCTGATCACCCCCTAACCACTCCCCTGCCAGCCTGATCAACACCTAACTGCTCCCCTGCCAGCCCAATCATCCCCAACTGCCCTCCCTTGCAGGCCTAGTCCCCAACTGCCCTCCCCTGTAAGCCTGGTCAGCCCTAACTGCCCTCCCCTGCCAGCCATCTTGTGGTGGCCATCTTGTGTCCACATGGGGGCAGCCATCTCTGTGAGGGTGTGATGGTCAATTTACATATTACCTCTTTATTATATAAGACACCAAGCATTTTACATATATTATCTTTAATCAATTATTATGAGCCCTATTTTATTTTTAAATAATTTTTTATTTTTCAATTACAGCTCATGGACAATATTATATTAGTCTCAAGTATACAACCCAGTGATTAGACATTATATAATTTAATAAGTGATTACCCCAATAATCTAGTACCTATCTGACACCATTCATGGCTATTACAATATTATTGACTATATTCCCTATGCTACACTTTACATCCCTGCAATCATCCTATAACTAACAATTTATATTTCTAAATCCCTTCACTTTTTTCATCCATCTCCTATACCCTTTCCCATCTGGCAACCTTCAAGTTCTCTGTATCTATGAGTCCTTTTCTGGTCTTATTCATTTATTTTGGTTTTTAGAATCCACATATATGTGAAATCATATGGCATTTGTCTTTCTCTGTCACTCAGCACAATGCCACATAGGTCCTTCCCATTGTTGCAGATAGTAAGATTTCATTCTTTATTTATGGCTGAGTCATGTCTCATTCCATGTATGCACAACCTCCTCCTTATCCTTTCATTTACTGATGGATACTTAGGTTACTTTCAAATCTTGGCATTGTAAATAATGCCGTAATGAACATATGGATGTATATATATTCTCAATTTAGTGTTTTGGGTTTCTTCTAATAAATACCCAGAAGTGAAATTGCTGGGTCCTTTACTATTTCTAAAACAAAAGAACAATGGCTTCTGCCTTTGTTTTAAAAGTCTATTTTGTCTGGTATAAGAATTGCTATCACAGCTTTTTGCTTTTTTTTCCCATGAAATATATTTTTCCATCTCTTTACTTTCAGTCTGTGTGTGCCTTTTGATCTGAAGTGAGTCTTTTGTAGACAGCATATATAAAGGTCTTCTTTTGTTATCCATTCAGCCACCATGTCTTTTGATTGGAGCATTTAATCCATTTTCATTTAAAGTAATTGTTCATAGATATGTATTTATTGTTTTATTATTCATATTTTTATCTTCAGATTTTTTTTTACCTTAAATAATTTTTTTCACAATGAGTGGTTTTTGTTTTGGGGGGATCTTTACTAATCATAGAGATAGGAAAGGAGGGAGAGAGAGAAACATTGATGTGAGAGAAAAATATCGGATCAGTTGCCTCCTGTACAATTACAGTTGACATATAATATATTAGTTTCAGGTGATCAGACATTATATACTAAGTGATCAATATCCATCTGACACCATGCATAGTTATTACAATACAAAAGGCCCAGTGCATGAATTCGTGCACTGGTGAGGTCCAGCTGGCCCACCCCCGATGGGCAACGGGGGTGGGCCAGCTGGAGCAGGGGGGCTTATTGGGGGTGGGGCCAGTGGGGCAAGGGGCTGCAGGTGGTTTGCCGGCTAGCCCCATCCCCAATCAGGGTGGGCGGGCCCGCTGGGGGGCAGGGCCAGCCAGGGCAAGGGGCCACAGGCATTCTAGTCATTTTGCTGTTTGGCCTATTTGCATATTACCCTTTTATTATATAGGACTAGAGGCCTGGTTCACAAAAATTTGTGCACTCGGGGGATGGGGGGCATGTTGGTCAGCCTGGCCTGTGCCCTCTCACAATCTGGGAGCCCTTGGGAGATGTCCACCTGCTGGCTTAAGCCCACTCCCCTAGGGATCGGGCCTAACCTGGCAGTCAGACATCCCTCTGGCAGCCCAGGGACCCTCGAGGGATGTCCACTTGCCAATGGGGAGCAGGCCTAAGCTGCAATCAGACATCTTTAGCACTGCTGAGGAGGCAGGAAAGGCTCCCACCACCACCATTGTACTGGCATCTATCAGCCTGGCTTGTGGCTGAGCAGAGCTCCCCCTGTGGGAGTGCACTGACTACCAGGGGCAGCTCCTGCATTGAGCGTCTGCCCCCTGGTGGTCAGTGTGTGTCATAGTGACCAGTCATTCCCAGTGGTTCTGCTGTTAGGGTCAATTTGCATGTTACCCTTTTATTATATAGGATAGAGGCCTGGTGCATGGGTGGGGGCCGACTGGTTTGCCCTGAAGGGTGTCCCAGATCAGGGTGGGGGGCCCGCTGGGGTGCCTGGCCAGCCTAGATGAGGGGCTGAGGGCATTTTCAGGCTGGTCACATCCCCTTCAGAGAGGGGGGGTTCTGCTGGGGTGCGTGGCCAGCCTGGGTGAGTGGCCAGCCTGGGTGAGTAGCTAATAGCTATTTGCAGGCTGGCCACAGCCCCTTCAGGGAGGGTGTTCTTGCTGGTGTGCCTGGCCAGCCTGGGTGAGTGGCTGATGGCTGTCTGCAGCGAGGCTGGCTGGAAGCAGGTATCTGAGATTTATCTTCTATAATTATAATTTATTTATCTTCTATAATTTATTTATCTTCTATAATTTATTTATCTTCTTTGTTGCTTTAACCTGAGCCCAGGTCGGGTTGTCCCTGACAACCCAGGCTCCCAGTGCTTCCTTGAGCCCAAGCCAGCTGGGAGCAGGTATCTGGGATTTATTTATGTTCTATAATTGAAACTTTGTTGCCTTGAGCGGAGACCACAGCTGGCCAAGGCAGGCGAGGCTCCTGGGGAAGCCTCCTGCTTGTTCCAGCTCCGTGGCTGCTGGCCACCATCTTGGCTGGGTTAATGTGCATATAGTTGCTCTGACTGCTGATGGGCGTGGCTTAGGTGTAGCAGAGTGACACCAATTTGCATATTGCTCTTTTATTAGATTATCGACTATATTCCCTAGGCTGAACTTTACATCCTCATAACTACTCTGTAACTACAAATTTTGTACTTCATAAATCTCTTCACTTTTTCATCCATCCTCCAAAACCCCTCCCATTTGGCAACCATCCAAATGTTTTCTGTATCTATGAGTCTGTTTCTTTCTGCTTGTTTGTCTATTTTGTTTTTTAGATTCCACATATAACTGAAATAATTCTAGGCTCTTTTTGTAAACATGTTATTAGTTCTAACTGCTCTAACACTTCCAAAAGCCCTATGACACAATCATATTATATACATATGACATACAGGCATATAGGTCTTGCCAAAGATTTTGGATAGCATCCTAAAAACAATGGGAAGCCACTGAAAGAGTTAAACAGAAACATGATGTGATCAGATCTGTACTTTGAGAAGATCACACTGCCTACATGAGGGTATAAGAGCAGATGTGGGTCAACCAATTAGATGCTGTTAGAGTAGTCCTAGTGATTGTCAGAAACATTAGAGCTGCTAAGTTAAGAAAATGGATCACTATTAAGAAATTAAAATTGGGGAGAGCTACAAAGCAGTACTGAATGGAGGGAGAACAGACATAAAGAGGTATTTTAGATGAATTGGTGGGGGGAGGGGAATTATAGCTAAAGAGACCAGTTAGAAAACAGTTGCAATAGATAAGGCATGAGGGAGTAAGAATCTGAAAGATGGCAGAAGAAGTGGAAAGAAGGTCAATATCCATCTCCCTCTTCCTCTCCTTATTATATAGGACTAGAGGCCTGGTTCACAAAAATTTGTGCACTCGGGGGATGGGGGGCATGTTGGTCAGCCTGGCCTGTGCCCTCTCGCAATCTAGGAGCCCTCGGGAGATGTCCACCTGCTGGCTTAAGCCCACTCCCCTAGGGATCGGGCCTAACCTGGCAGTCAGACATCCCTCTGGCAGCTCTCTCCATCATGAAAAAATCCACAAAGCTCCATAACCTGCAATATGGTTATGGATAGACAGGCTTGTTGCCTTCATATACCGGGAGCTCCTTTGTGCCCAAACATATCTTACTTTTCTTTTTATTGCAGCAATCAGCACAAATTTGGCACATGGTAGGCTCACAGTTCACATATGTGAGAGAAAGGATTGACAAAACAGGACCAGAGACAGGGATGTTTTGGAATGACATTCAGATTCTACAGCTCTTTGTTTGTAGGTGGTGGTAGGTGGGGAAGTACTTCTTTTAAATGTTCTCATTGGGAACTGTCACAGATCAGAAGAGACTAAGAAAACATGACAAATAAATGAAATGTGAGATCCGGGACCATGTCCAGAAGTGAAAAAGGGATATTAGTGGGGAAAATTGGAGAAATTAAATAATGTCTATAGATTAACAAATAGTATTTTATTGATGCTAGTTTCCTGATTTCGATACCTGTACTAGGCTTAAGTTAGATGTTAACATTAGGGGAAGGTGGTGAAGGATATACTTTTACAACTTTTTTGCAAGTCTAAATTATTTCAAAATAAAAAGTTAAAAAATAAGTTAATATTTTTTAATGAGGTCAATAATCTATATGGGTAACAAATTTCTTTGCAGGGGAAGGGTTGATTTAAAAAGCATGGTGTGACTTTAAGTAAATAGGACACTGTTTTCTTTTAAAAGTCATAAATGGCTTCTAACAGCAATTCAAAAGGACAAGTTCTAAAAATACTTTTTTTGCAGTGACAGCATTGTTGGATTAGTGTAGAGTGGCTATGTGGAAGAATAGCACTCATTTAAACAGTATATCTGAAGGTATATTTATTTTAAAAAATCACTCTTCATTACCTTATGGTCACACCTCAGAGTGTTAAAGCAGTTTCTGTGCACTCAGTAAGCAAACGAGAAGTTAATTGAATGCAATAATTTACCATGTTTCCTGCTTTCTAATGCAAGAGTCTGGGTGATTTTTTAATCTCTTCTGTTATGGAAGGTTTTCTCATTTTACCTTTTTGAGGGAATAAGCAAACATATTACTCTTTGTCATAAATTTGCTATTCTTTGGGGGAGAAAAGGAAAGTAAAAAGAACAAGGAGTGACTGAGAGAGAGCTGCCTATAGGCAGCGTGTAGTCAACAAGCTCATGCCTCTGTTGGTCTCACAGCATATTCTACTAAGATCAATACTTAGCATCCACGGGATATATTCACCAATCTGCTGAGCATCACAGCTGCAACATTTTGAGAATGTTTAACTCAGAATCTTATCCATCAGATAATAACTTCAGATATCCTTTTACTGGGATTTGTGTTGGAAGGCCTTTGTACCACATAACGAAAAACTAAAAGAAAATATCTAACCTAATAAAAGTGTAATATTGAAATTGACCATTTCTTTGGGATGCGTAAGCCACGCCCACCAACCAATCAGAGTGACTGTATGCAAATTAACCCAGCCAAGATGAAGGCCAGCAGTCACGGAGCTGCTAGAGTAAACAGGCAGCTTCCGTTGCAGCAGAAGTAAAACTATTTGCCGGCTGGGCTTCTCCTGGCTCCAGGCAACAACATATTTGCAACATTGTCTCAATTATAGAAGCCTTGGAGCGATAAAGGAAACTGCCTGCCAAGAGTTTACTAAAGCAACATTCTTTCAATTATAGAAGCCACGAGCTGAAGCAGACAAGAGGCTTCATTACCTGCCTAGGCCTCGGCTTAAAGGAACAGTGTATCAATTATAGAAGATAAACCCCAGAAACATGCTTCCAGCCAGCCTTGCTGGGACATTGGGTCAATGGGAGCTGTGGGCAGCCTGAAAGCCTGAAAACAGCCCTCAGTCCATCACCCATGCTGGCCACATCCCAATGGGGTGAGGGACCCCACTGGGGGGCTTGGCCAGCCTTCAAACAGCCATCAGCCCCTCACCCAGGCTGACCAGGCATGGCAGCAGGTGGACATCTCCAGAGGGGTCCCAGACTGCGAGAGGGCACAGGTCGGGCTGAGGGACCTCCTAAGTGCACAAATTTTTGTGCACCAGGCCCCTAGTCTAAAGTAATATAAATATAGATAAACAATTACCCAAATAGGCACTATGCCTAAGTCTAAACAAAATGGAAGACTCAAAAAAAATAGCAGCTGGCAGGATAGAGGTAAGGGATAGGAAGTGAGTGAGTGAGGGGATGAAAGGAGAGTGTATGGATGTGTGTGGTGTGTGTGTGTGTGAGTGAGTGAGGAACAGTTAAATCCAGCAGGAGCAGTGGAGGCTGGCAGACCAGGCTCTCTGGGACAGAAACAGACTACCACTGCTGTGGGCACTGCCCGGACTGCGGGACTCGGGCATGGAGCCCACGCCATCTTGAAGGGGAGAGCGGCCTCTTCTAGAAACTCATTAGCACCACCACGGAGACAGGCCTTGGACGCTGCGTGCATGATCACTCCAGCCAAAATCCTGCTGCCCCACCCACAGACTCGCAGACCCAGGTATCTCCACCTCCAAAGGAGCACCGTGCCTGCAGCAGTAAGTACAACCTCCCCCTCCCCAGCGGCAGATGTCCGACCTCGCATTCGTGTGTCTCCAGCATGCAGGTCTCCGAGGCACACTGTTCCATAAACTTCTCTTAGGAGTCACTGTGAGCCCTAGCTGGGTGTAATCTTGTACAGACACAGGTGCACCACTCCCCAGTAGAAATTCTGAATTCCTTCTGCCTGAATAACTGCCCACACACACCCAGCAGCGCAACTTCAGCGCCAAGGCCCTTCAGCACCAGGGCCCCTCAGAGTGCATCAGAGCTCAGCATTGGCAAATGCCCACAGTTTCTCACTCCCCCTGAGCCCATCTGTCCACGGGGCCCCTTGGGAAGCTGCAGTGAGCCTTTGCTGGGTCTGATCTTGGATAAATAGGGATGCACTCCCCTGGGCAACAGAAATTCTGATTTTACCCATCCTGGATACCTGCCCAAAGATATCTCTATTAAGCATCCCAGAGCCCTTCAGAGTGCTTCTGTACACCTGTGCTAGCAAACTCACTGCGGGTGCTCCTGAGTGCCACCACTGGAAGGCACGCCTATCCACCACAGGTGCCTGGGAAAAATCTGAGTTTCCCCACCCCACAGGTGCAGAACTCTGGACACTACTGTTGCATGCTTTTCCAGCATGCAGGTCTTCCAAGACCACTGCTCCACAGGCAGCCCTGGGGCCCTGCTGTGAGCCCTGCTGGACATGCGCTTAAACAAACAGGGTGCACTGCTGGGCTGTAAAAATGCTGAATTCCTTCTTCTGGGATACCTGCCCATAGACACTGTAACCCAGTGGCTTCAGTGCCAGGGCCCTTCAGAGTGTGTCAGTACACCCTGCTGGCAAATACACCGCAGGTGCCTCTGTGAACTGCCGCTGGGATCGCGTGTATCCAAACATGGAGTCAGCAAAGCAAAAGGTGAGTATGCCCACCTAACAATTACAGAACTCTGGACACCACAGTTACACCTTTCCAGAAAGCAGGCCTCCTGAGCTCCACCACCCCAACAGACGGTTTCTGGGTGCCAAAGTGAGTCCCCCTGCTGGGCATGCAAGATTTCAACCAAGGGCACAAGACAGTAAAAATTGGGACACTTCCTCCATGGCTGCTGACTTCTAGACACCTGAGTTGCGCCTTTCCAGCTTGCAGACCTACATCAAGAGAACCTATATAGCTCAAGTAGGAAGCTACACTAGACTACCAAACCCAGGAGGCCTGAGAGGTCACACCAGTAGCACCAATCCCAAAGGAAACTGGGTAGCAAATCAATCAGAGCTTCAATTAAAACATTACAGCAAAACATGGGAAGACAAAAAATCAATCCACAAAGGAAAGAAAAAGAGGAATCACCAGAAACGGAGTTAAATGAAACTGAGGCTACTAACTTACCAGAGAAAAAATTCAGAGTAATGGTTATAAGGATGCTCAAACAGCTGGATGACAAATACACACAATTCAATGAGAATTATAAGGAGCTGAATGAGAATGTCACAAATATGAAAAGGAACCAAAAGGAAATGAAGAACGACATAGCTGCAATAAAGAACACAATGAAAGGCTTAAACAGCAGACTAGAAGAAGCTGAGGACTGCATCAGCAAATTAGAAGACAAGGTAGGAAAAAACACACAAACACAGGAGCAACAGGGAAAAAAAAAAACTTAAAAAGCAAGAGGAGAGCCTAAGGGAGCTTTGGGACAACACAAAACAAAACAACATTCACTTATAGGGGTACCAGAAGGAGAGGAAGAGAAGCAAGGAATAGAAAACCTGTTTTGAAGAAATAATGACAGAAAACTTCCCTGATACTGGCAAGCAAAAAACTACACAAATCCAAGAAGCACATAGAGTGCCAAACAAGATGAACCCCAAAAGACCAATACCAAGATACATCATAATTAAATTGGCAAACACCAATGACAAAGGCTGCCAGAGAGAGACAGAAAGTTACCTACAAGGGATCTCCTATTAGAATCTCAGCTGACCTCTCAACAGAAACACACCAGGCAAGAAGGGAATGGAATGAAATATACAAAGTGATGCAAAGCAAGGGAATGAATCCAAGAATACTATACCCAGCAAGGCTATCATTCAAAATTGAAGGTGGAATCATAAGCTTCACAGACAAAAAAAGGCTAGGAGAGTTTATTACTACTAAGCCAGCAATGCAAGAAATGCTAAAAGAACTGCTGTAAAAAGAATAAACAGAAATACAAGAAGAAACACAAACATTAAGAATAAAAATGACCATAAACAAATACTTTTCAATAACATTAAATGTAAATGGATTAAATGCTCCAATCAAAAGACACAGGGTAGCTGAATGGATAAGAAAACATATATTTGCTGTCTGTAAGAGACCCACCTCAGAACAAAAGATTCACACAGACTGAGAGTGAAGGGATGGAAAAAAATTTGTCAGGCAAATGGAAATGAGAAAAAAGCTGGGGTTACAATACTTATATCTGACAAAATAGACCTCAAGGTAAAGGCCATAACAAGAGATAAGGAAGGTCACTACATAATACTAAAGGGAGCAATTCAACAAGAAGATATAACACTGGTAAACATATATGCACCCAATACAGGAGCACCCAAATTCATAAAACAACTTCTGGATGATATCAAGGGAGAGATTGATAGCAATACAGTCATAGTAGGGTACTTTAATACCCCACTGACACCACTGGATAAATCCTCTAAACAAAAAAATCAGAAAAGAAACAGAAATCCTAAATGACTCATTAGATCAGATGGACTTAATTGACATCTTCAGAATATTTCATCTCAAAGCTACAGAATATACATTCTTCTCAAGTGCTCATATAGACCATATATTAGAACACAGGCAAAGTCTCTTCAAATTCAAGAGAATAGAAATCATAAAAGCATCTTCTTAGATCACAATGGCATAAAACTAGAAATCAACTACAATAAAAACATTGAAAAAAATCAAACACTTGAAGGCTAAATAGCATGTTATTAAACAATTACAGGGTTACCAGAGAGATCAAAGAAGAAATAAAAAAGCATCCTGGAAACAAATAACAATGAAAATACAACAATACAAAATCTATGGGACATAATGAAAGCAGTCCTGAGAGGGAAGTTCATAGCTCTACAGGCCTATCTCAAAAAACAAGAAAAACTGGTAATAAATGACCTAACCCTACAACTCAAAGAGTTAGAAAGAGAGCAACAAGAAAAGCCCACAGTATCCGGAAGGAAGGAAATAATAAAGATAAGAGCAGAAATAAATGACATAGAGACCCCCCAAAAAAAATACAGAACAAAAGATCAATGAAACCAAGAGCTGGTTCTTTGAAAGGATTACCAAGATTGATGAACCTCTCGCCAGACTCACCAAGAAACAAAATCAGAAATTAAAGAGGTGAAGTAACAACTGACCCTACTGATATACAAAGGACGGTCAAAAAATACTATGAACAACACTACTCCAACTAACTGGACAACCTTGGTGAAATGGACACATTCCTAGAAAAATACAAGCTTCCAAACTCAATCAGGAAGAATCAAAAAACCTGAATAGGCCAATAACTACTAATGAAATTGAAACAGTAATCAAAAAGCTTCCAGCAAACAAAAGCCCTGGACCAGATGACTTCACAGGGGAGTTTTACCAAACATTCAAAGAACTAAAGCCAATCCTTCTCAAACTATTCCAAAAAATTCAAGAGGAAGGCACACTTCCAAGCTCTTTCTATGAAGCCAGCATTACCGTAATCCTAAAACCAGATAAAGACACCACAAAGAAAGAGAATTACAGGCCAATATCCCTGATGAACATAGATGCTAAAATCCTCAACAAAATTCTAGCAAACCAGATCCAGCATTACATTAGAAAGATCATACACCATAACCAAGTGAGATTTATTCCAGGAATGCAAGGCTGGTACAATATCCGCAAATTAATAAACATGAAACATCATATAAACAAAGTGTAAGACAAAAATCACATAATCATATCGATTGATGCAGAAAAGGCATTTGACAAAATCCAATACCCTTTCTTGATAAAAACTCTCAGCAAAGTGGGAATAGAAGGACACACCTCAACATAATAAAAGCCCTATATGGCAAACCTACAGCCAACATCATACTCAATGGGCAAAAACTAAAGCCATTTCCCTTAAGAATAGGGACAAGACAGGGATGCCCACTTTTACCACTCCTGTTCGACATAGTACTGGAAATGCTAGCCAAAGCGATCAGAGAAGAAGAAATAAAAGGCATCCAAATTGGAAAAGAAGAAGTAAAATCGTCATTATTCGCAGATGACATGATACTGTACTTACAAGACCCTAAAAACTCCATCAAAAAATTTTTAGACCTAATAAATGAATTTGGCAATGTAGCAGGATACAAAATTAATACCAAGAAATGTATGGCATCTTTATATGCCAATAGTGAACTTGCAGAAAGAGAAATTAAAAAAACAATCCCATTCACCATTGCATCAAAAAAATTAAAATACCTAGGAATAAACTTAACCAACAATGTAAAAGACCTGTACTCGGAAAACTACAGAACATTGAAAAAAGAGATAGAGGAAGACATAAACAGATGGAAGAGCATACTGTGTTCATGGATTGGTAGAATCAACATCATCAAAATGTCCATACTACCCAAAGCAATCTATAGATTCAATGCATTCCCCATTAAAATACCAACAGCATATTTCACAGATCTAGAAAGAACTCTCCAAAAATTCATCTGGAATCAAAATAAAAACCCGAGTAGCTGCAGCAAGCCTGAGAAAAAAAACAAAGTAGGTGGGATCTCAATACCAGATATCAAGCTGTATTACAAAGCCACTTTTCTCAAAACTGTCTGGTACTAGCACAAGAACAGACATATAGACCAATGGAATAGAACAGAGAACCTAGAAATCGACCCAAACCACTATGCTCAATTAATATTTGACAAAAGAGGCAAGACCATAAAATGGAGCCAAGAAAATCTCTTTAATAAATGGTACTGGGAAAACTGGTAGACACATGCAAAAAAATGAAACTAGACCACTAACTTACACCATACACAAAATAAACTCAAAATGGATAAAGGACTTAAATGTAAGACGGGAAACCATACAAATATTAGAGGAATCCACAAGTAGCAAAATCTCTGACATATGCCGAAAGAATTTCTTCACTGACACAGCTCCTAGGGCAATGAAAACTAAAGGGAAAATAAACAAATGGGACTATATAAAAAAAAAAGCTTCTGCACAGCAAAGAAAAACATCAACAAAACAACAAGAAAACCCACTGCATGGGAGAACATGTTTGCCAATGATATCTCTGATAAAGGTTTAATTCCAATATTTACAGGGAACTCATACAACTTAACAAAAGGAAGATTAAAAAAACCCAATTAAAAAATGGGCAATGGACTTAAATAGACACTTTTCAAAAGAAGACATAAATAAGGTTGAGAGACATATGAAAACATGCTCAAAGTCACTAATCATTCGAAAGATGCAAATCAAAATAACAATGAGGTACCATCTCACACCAGTCAGAATGGCTATCATCAACAAATTACAAATGCTGGTGAGGATGCGGAGAAAAAGAAACCCTCGTTCACTGCTGGTGGGAATGCAAACTGGTGCAGCCACTGTGGGAAACAGTATGGAGTTTCCTCAAAAAACTAAAAATGGAACTTCCATTTGACCCAATGATCCCACTTCTAGGAATATATCCCGAGAAACCAGAATCATCAATCAGAAAGGATATATGCATCCCTATGTCCATAGCAGCACAATTTACCATAGCTAAGATTTGGGAACAGCCTAAGTGCCCATCAGCAGATGAATGAATTAAAAAACTTTGGCACATCTACACAATGGAATACTATGCTGCTGTGAAAAAGAAGGAACTCCTACCATTTGCCACAACATGGATGGAGCTGGAGAGCATTATACTAAGTGAAATAAGTCAGTCAGAGAAAGATAAATATCACATGCTCTCACTCATTTGTGGATTATAATGAATAACATAAACTGATGAACAAAAACTGATGTAAAGACAGAAAAGTGTCGGTCAGATTCTCAAAACTCAGAGGGAAGGTAGGGGAGGGTGAGGGTAAGGGGGAGAGATCAACCAAAGGACTTGTATGCATGCATATAAGCAAAAGCAATAGATGTGGACAACAGTGGGTGAGGGTGAGGGCAGGAGCGGGGGGATGAGGGGACATTGGGGGCATAAAGTCACATTTGTAATATCTTAATAGAGGGGAAAAAACGGAAGCACAGAGATTTCGGAAGATGTGGCACAGGTAAATGCCTGTAGTCGCCACCTCCCGTGACCACATCAAATTTTTAACTAAAATACAGAACAACCATCACCCAGAACCACTGGAAAAATGGCTGAATGGAAGACCTACAACTACAGAAATAAAGAAGAAAACACACTGAGACTGGT
This sequence comes from Murina feae, assembly GCA_004026665.1. Classification (NCBI taxonomy): domain Eukaryota; kingdom Metazoa; phylum Chordata; class Mammalia; order Chiroptera; family Vespertilionidae; genus Murina; species Murina feae. Next base: position 48,671 of record PVJC01001448.1, read on the forward strand.
AGGAGGTGCAGAGGCACGAAACTGGCTTATCTGGCACCCACATTTTTTTAAAAATATATTTTATTGATTTTTTACAGAGAGGAAGGGAGAGGGATAGAGAGTTAGAAACATCGATGAGAGAGAAACATCAATCAGCTGCCTCTTGCACACTCCTTACTAGGGATGTGCCCGCAAACAAGGCATATGTCCTTGACTGGAATCGAACCTGGGACCCTTCAGTCCGCAGGCTGACGCTCTATCCATTAAGCCAAAGTGGTTAGGGCTGGCACCCACATTTTTAATCAGGAGGAAAATCATCTCTACAGAGTCCACCTAGAGGAGCAAGGGGTTCCAACCCCACACCAGAGTCCCCAGTCTAGGGTCCCAGAGCTGAGAAAAGAAGTTTCTACAGGGCAGTAAGAACAACAGGCTATAAAAACCAATGCAGATTGGGGCTTAATTACACAGAGGCTGCTGGAGACTCAGCTATTCCTTTAATAGGCCAGCACCACAATCTATACTTACAAGGTCCTGCTTCCTCTAAGCTTCAGCACCAGGGTGAGGCTCTGGGAAACACAGACACATATGAGAAGGAACTGGATTGTCTGGCATCAGGGCAGGAACTCCAGGGCAACTTTCTCTCAGATTATCATGCTCACAGGGATCATTGTTCCTATGCTGGGACCTCCTGGGTTGCAGGGCTGACTGGCAGCCATTTCTCTTTGCTCAACCCTGGTGATTCCCTAAGGCCCCACCTTCTCCAATTTACACCCCCAGCCTACCTGTGTGTAGTGGCTTTTGCATATGAATGGCCTTTCCTTGCTCAGGCTAAAATCTCTTAAACAAGCTGCAACTGGGTCAGGGAGCTCCAAACATATAATAAAAGGCCCAAAACCCAGAACTAGCACCAGCCTGCCTTGCTTCATAGTTGGGCCTCATCTGGGCACTTCTAAACCTAATACAAAGAGGAAGAATCTCCAGATCTCTCTGTAGGTCCTGCTGGGTGGCCTCAGGCTGTGGCTGACTTTTCACCTCTCTAGAGACCCAAGAGCCAGTGTACCCAATGGTCAGTGTCAGATCATACCAGATTACAGCTCTACACATCCATAAGCAACACTCAAGGGGCAGATTCAGTGAGCACCAAAGCCCCATTGAAGCAAATCATGCTCCACAGGAGTGTCTCCTGCACAGCAGCTTTCTCAGTGTAATCACAGCTGGTCCTCACAGCCAGTTGCCTGGAGGTCAATTCCTCCCAGTGACATCAACAACAATCAAGTCTCAACTACAATAAGACTGTCCTCACTGCCCACAAAGGGGTGCACCTAGAGCTCCCAGCTCAGGTGACTGGGGAAGCTGAGCCACTGGGCCCCATAGAACACCTACTACACAAGGCCACTCTACCAACTCAAGGAGACAGAAGCTCTACCCAATACATAGAAACAAACACAGGGAAGCAACCAAAATGCAAAGACAGGGAGGTATGCAGAAAATAAAAGAAATGGAGAGAGTGGACTACTGGATATAGAGTTCAAAATCACGGTTATAAGGTTACTCAAGAATCTTCTAGAAACCTCCAAAAAAAAAAAATGAAAAAGGACCAGTCAGAAATTAAGCATACACTGACTTGAAATATGAGGAAGCAAAAAACACCCAACCAGAAGAACAAAAAGAAAAAATAATCCAAAAATGTGAGGATGGTGTAAGGAGCCTCTGGGACAACTTTAAGTGTACCAACATTCACATTGTGCCAGAAGAGAGAGCAAGATATTGAAAGCCTATTAGAAGAAATAATGACAGAAAACTTCCCCTACCAGATGAAAGAAATAGACTTTCAAGTCCAGGAAGTGAAGAGAATCCCAAACAAGAGGAATCCAAAGAGGACCACACCAAGACACATCATAATTAAAACGCCAAGAGCAAAAGACAAGGAGAGAATCTTAAAAGCAGCAAGAGAAAAACAGTTAGTTACCTACAAGGGAGTACTCATATGACTGTCAGCTGATTTCTCAGCAGAAATTATGAAGGCCATAAGGGAGTGGCAAGAAATATTCAAAGTTATGAATAGCAAGGATCTATAACCAGGATTATACTACCCAGCAAAGCTATCATTGAGAATTGAAGGCCAGATAAAGAGCTTCACAGACAAAAAATATCTAACAGAGTTCATTACCACCAAACCAGTATTATATGAAATGTTGAAGGGTATTCTTTAAAAAGAGGAAGAAGAAAAAAAGAAAATATCAAAAATATGAACAACAAATACATACCTATGAACAACTGAATCTGAAAATCAAAATAAACGAATAAGAAATCTAATGAACAGACTAAACTCGTGAATAAAATAGAATCATAGGCATGGACATTGAACAGACTGCCGATTCTCAGAGAGAATGGGGGGACAGGAAGAGATTAAACAAAGATCTTATATGCATATATGCATTACTTATGGACACAGATAATAGGGTGCTGAAGGCCTGGGGTGGGGCAGGAACCGGGTGGAAGGGGGCAATGAGGGGAAAATGAGAGGGACTGCTGTAATCTCAACAATAAAGATTACACACACACAAAATAAAAACGGAAGCACTTTATTTCTTTATTTCCCTAATGAAGCAACATGTCATACAATATAGGACCATGCTTTACAATCAATGTCTTAATTTATTTTCCTTTAAGCCACTTAATTTGCCTATAGTTTGCCTGTCTTGCTTATAAAACAGATGTAATAACATTGTTACCTTCCAGGGGACTTACATAAATTAATGAATATAGCTATAAAACATTTTGCACACATGAAGTGTTACATAAATACTTACTAATTCCTTGAATGTGCTCATTATATTGCCTACTTTGAACCTTAATATTTGCTTATAACTCTACACTTCAGATTTCCCCAAGGAAGAAATTCCAACTTTACTTGCCTGTGGCTTTATAGACACTTCTTTATATAAGAAAATTCCAATTCAACAGGTCGCAGAACCAGGAACAAACACAACTAACCAAAAACCAAGCAGTATTCACCAATGCTTGAAGCCTGTGCATGTACTAAATGCACCTTAGTAACAGTTAAGCACATTCACTCAGCATTTCTAGTTAGGGTCTGTACCAGCAATGAATGACTTACAGAGTTAGGTATAAAAAAATTAGAGGCTCACAATATAATCTCATGACTCTCAAATTGTCTGCTTAAATAGACCGGTCATTTATAATGCATTGCAAAATTTTTATTCCAGCTCTCATTACAGTATCATTTATAATAGGTACAACATTGATTAATCTGAGTTACAAATAGTATCTTTCCTCTGAGAAAACTAAAAGTAGCTAATGCAATTTCTGGTGAGATTTAATAAAATCAGTAAACCAACTGAGTATATTTTAAACACAAGAATCTATAAAAGATTTTCCAGGCAAAAATCTTATGACAGTGCAGAGAACTTTAAGACAGCCAATCTTAAAAGCATATCCTTGTAATTTAGGGGAAATAGTGCCTCATTAATTATATAAGGTAAATATTCTTTCTATGTAGTGAGTTTATTGAATTTGTAAAGAAGAAAGCAATGATGACATGCCACTAAACAAGCACTATATTCTTCATACCATTTCACTGCAGTCTCACTTCCTGAGTGTTAATTGCACTGGCTTCAAATGCATCTGGCAGGTATTGCCTTGAGTAACCAAAGAGACCATCTCCTGGTGCTGGGGAGCCTGGGGAGCTGCCACCACCGTTCCCTCTGAATACAGTTCAACAAAACCAGCTGGGACACAGCTGCAGCCCAGCTGTCAGCTTTGATTTCCTATGGCTGCACTAAAACCAATCATCCCAGCTTGATCACATGATAATGAAATCTGAATGACTATGGCTAAGACTAACAACATTAAAAATTTTTAATTCAGAAAGACTATCTGCATAAAGAATTATGTTTGTGGCTGTGTCATCACATATCCTTATGTACATTTTGTCACCTCATTTGAGGTCAGGTAGACAAAAGGGCTGATTATATTTTTGTAAAGGGAATGAATATATTGTCCAGATAAAGAAGAGAAATATATTATTAAGGCCTTTTATTGACATAAGTGCCATTAAGAGCAAGTAATCATATCAACGCTCGGAAAAATACTTTATCGCCACAACTCACCAGACCATAAGCTCCCAAGAGCAGGGAACACAGCTTACCCATTTTCCTGATATCTGTCCTCCCACAGTGCCTAGCATTCAAACAGGTACTCAAGAAATGCTTTCTGAATGAATGAGAAAAACTATACAATAGTTAAGGCTCAAACTAGGTGACTCTGGGACAAGTCTGATGATATGAGTCTTCATGTGATGCAGAAACAGTTCGTAGAATATTCCTAATTTACAGACTGTCCCTTCCAACCATCTTCTCACAGAATGAGCACTCGAGAACTTCCTAATTATTCAGAGGAATATTTTTAGTATCTACACTGGATCGTAACCAGAAGGAAAAGGAAGTGAACGTCATTTTAAAGATGGGGAACCTTGCTGATGCCTCTGATGGGGTGTCGGCCCATTTACTTTGTGGAATGTAGGAGCTGTGACCAATGAGAGCCTATTCATATACAGAAGGTCCCGGGACGTTAGTTCAATATCTCCTGGAGACCTGGATCCAAGTACCCCAGGAGCGGTGACCCGATATACACTGCGTTAAGGGAGGACTGTAGATGGTCACACTATGATAGCGTGATTCCTTAATCTCAGCCAAGGAAGAGGCTGTATTTTGAATGAGAAGAAATAAAGAAGGTACTGAGGGGATAAGCAAGCAAGATCTCAAAGGAAGGCAGTTGAGATTGGGCCTCAATGAATTATGGAAGACCAAAATGTAAATACTGAATGTGTGCAGGACCTCCAGAGACTAAGGCTGTATGAGTGCACTGTTATACAAGGATTCCTAACTTTGAATGCTAACTGAATTTCCTGTATGAGGTTATGCTGTGCATAGGTTATGCTTCAATAGTAAGCCCTTTTGGGGTTTAAAAAAATTCCTTTAGCCCTGAGAAATAGTTAGAGCGTCAGCCCATGGACCAAAGGGTCCCAGATCCAGGTCAAGTGCAGGTACTTGGGTTTCAGATTCAATCTTCAGCCCTGGTCGGGAGGCAACCAACTGATGTCTCTCTCACATTGATGTTTCTCTCTTTCTCTCTCTCTCTCTCTCTCTCTCTCTCTCTCTCTCTCTCTCTCTCCTCCCTAACTCCTCCCACTCTCTCTAAAAATTCAATGGAAAAAATATCCTCAGGTGAGGATTAACAAAACAAAACAACAACAAAATTCCTTTAAAGGCAATTCCACGTGTAACACTGTATGGCTGAAATCCTACTATGAGCTATCATCTAGCAGGAAGGTGGGAAGGTCAGCACAGCAGAGCTTTAGGGTAAGATATAAGAACACATGGCCAAACAATGAGGTCTTGTGGGATGGGGAGGAACATCACACCGTAACATACCTTGAGTGCCTGGGAAGTACAGAGCAGTCACAAATCAAGGCTTAATAAAACTGTGATATTTATCACTACAGGTGACCATCTGCTTTGAGTCTGTTTTGGGATGCAATTGCTCCCCTCTTGCTGGTAGCACCTCAGGCAACCTTTGGTATTTTGACAGGAACAAAAAGGTCTGAGTAAAGGAAGAGGTTTGGTTTGCAATTAAGCCAAAACCAAAGGACTTTAAAAAAAGGCACTGTAGTGGGATTGTGCTGCATTTACCTCTAAGAAAAGAAAACTGCCACACATTTGATATATGCAAAGAGGCCTTGAGAACAGACACCCACTCGCCAAGAGCAAAGAATAATTTCAGGTAGATGAACTGAGGAGACAAGCAACAGCACAACCGCAGGAGAGCTTTGGCGCATGTAAATTTGCTTGCTTTTTAAGCCACTGATATAGTGTTTCTGAAAATGTGTTCCCAGCCTCTATTCTCCTCTAATAGAACCCAATCAGTTTCTGATGGCTCTTTCCCAAACAGCTGTCTTTCATTTAATTTCATTTAGTGTGCAAACCGTTTCATGTTGCACGCACAAGCACACTGTGAAGAATTCATTTTCTCTAGTTTCCTGGCGACGATAAAAGAATTTAATAATGAAAAAAAAGTTGAACTTTGGCCTGAGATGTTGCCGTCCTGCTGGAACGGTGAATTATACGAGTGGAAGTGATCCAAAGGTTATTTGGTCCACCCCCTGCCATGCAAAAAGAGCCTAAACAGATCCTTTCATGTAATGATCTGACTTGTCCTTTTAAAATCTTGTAAGAAAAATTCTACATTCTCACTAAATAAATTTGGTCCAGACCTTGATAATTTGAAAAATGAACTTCCCCGGGGATAAATGCAGGGGTGGGGGGAGGAGATAGAACTCACGAATTGGAACAAGTCAGAACAGAATTAAAAACATGTATGATCCTAGTATGTACATAGAGGAGAATATCAGGAAAGACTTTTGTAAAGAAGGCTGTATTCTTGAAGGAGTTTAAAAGCCATGGGTTCAAATTCTACCAATGCTATTCTAAGATATATTTCTCTTATCTCCAAAATGGATATTAACATTTATTGAGCTCTCCCTATATTTCAGGCACTATTCTAAGTGTTTTACATGTATTAACTTAGAGAAATGCTTATATCATAGAGGTGTATACCGTATTTTCTGCATATAAGACTTTTTAACCCCGGAAAATCTTCTCAAAAGTCATCTTATACGCCCAGTTGTCTTAAACGCTGGAAAATACGGTAGATAAATAAAAGAATGTACCTAACGTGCTTAGCACAATTCTTATCTATAATAATACAAGGGTGATATGCTACTTAGACTGGACATCTTCCAGGCGTCATTCCGAACGTCCTTACTGATGAAGTCGGTGCCAGAGGGAAGCCAGCCTGGGTCCTGGGTGCCTGCAGGCAGCTGGAGGAGGAAAGCAGCCCGTGTCCGGGTGCCAGAGGGAAGCCAGTGCCGGCAGCTAGTGGAAGGAAGGCATACTATTGCATGAATTTTCATGTTTTTGGCCTCTAGTCCTATGTAATAAAAGAATAATATGCACATCGATCGAAGAGCAGAATAACCACCAGGATGAGTCTGCATCCCAAAACAGACTCAAAGCAGATGGTCACCTGTAGTGATAAATATCACAGTTTTATTAAGCCTTGATTTGTGACTGCTCTGTACTTCCCAGGAGCCCTGTACTTCACAGGAGCTGCCCCCAGCCCGCAGGCCCCGATTGCCTGCCAGCTAACCTCTCAGTTCCTTCCCCGAGCCAGCAGGCTCCGATCACCTGATGGTGAATGGGGAACTGGGGATGAGTGGTAGCGGACGCCAGGCCAAGGCCCCCATCCCGCCAGTCGGCCCATACACAGAGGGCAACTGGCAGCAGGGGGAGGACCCGGCTGCAGGGGAAGGTGGCCCTGATTGCAAGCCAGGCCTAGGGACCATACCTGTGCATGAATTTTGTGCACTGGGCCTCTAGTGTTCAATAAATAATTATTATTATTATTATTTCTACTTTTGCTCATGAAAACCTTACTTATCAATACAACTTTGGCACCCAAAGACCTAAAAATAGGAAACTAAATAAGTTATGCCACTTTGTTCCCTTCCCACTTCCTTTCCATCTAATATAGGAAACAATCTTGAGATAGATATGAAAAAGGAGGAAATTCTATTTTGTTTTTTCACCTAAGTAAGGTGGTAAGAGGAGAGGACTATGGAATAGTGTGCATGCCTTCTGTCTTCTTTCAGCACAGTTAAGAATCTCCTCATCCTCCACTTCTTTTTTCAAGCCCCTGATGCTCATATCTCTGAGTTTCTAACCCATCTCAAATGGCAAAGGGTGCCTCAAAGAACAGGCCAGCTGTCCCTTAAACTTGTACACCCGTCTGCCCTTAAACTTCCACCTTCTACAGAAGACACACTAAACTTCCTTCTTCCATTTCTTAGTAGCTCCTGAACACAGCAGTTCTTGGGAACAGCAGGCACCTAGTTAAGAACTTCAGAAAAATCTGGTGTTAAAGACTCCCATACTTCAGGCTCAGCATCTCTCCAGGTTATAAAACCAGACTTCTATGTATAGTTTAAACACAGCGTGAACCTAAAGATGACTGCAAAGCTGCCTGTCCAAAGGATTTTTCCCTATTTGGGGAAGAAATATTGAGTGTAAAGCAGAGAAGAATGATTTTCTTCAGTTGAATATATACAACATCTACCTCAGATAATAGGGAAAAATTAATGAGAATACAAAATTAAACTTCCAAAGGAAATTAATTTTAAAAAATTTAAAGCACAGCCCTAGCTGGTTTGACTCAGACGATAGAGAGAGCATCAGCCTGAAGACTGAAGGGTCCTGGGTTCAATTCCAATCAAGGGCACATACCTTGGTTGCAGGCTCCTCCCTGGCCTGGGCCCTAGTCTGGGCTCTGGCAGGAGGCAACCAATCAATGTGTTTTTCTCACATCAATGTTTCTCTCTGTCTTTTCCTCACTCTTTCATTCTCCCTAAAAATCAGTGGAAAAATATCCTTGGGTGAGGAGTAACAACAAAAATTTAGAGCACAACTTTCCTGATAGTGGATACTGGTACACTTTTGAATGAGTTATCTAAGAGGTTTTAAGACTGTTTATTTCCTAGGATGATTTTAGCTAAAGCATTCTGTTAGGAAGAAGAGGGTGAATGACAGCTCAAGATCCCATTCAATTCCAGGATGGTATAATAATTAAAAAGTGTTTCTAGCATGAAACCTTTTTGTTTAGAAACAGGTGAACAAACAGCCACCTAGAAAAGTTGAATAATCTATGCTAGTGTAAGTAAGATGGATTACATACCAATCTGGGTTCAAAACTGCTTTGAAGAATAGAAAATAAACATTTTTTAAAATATGCCAACCGCCCACGGGGCCACTGAAAGCAACAACTATAGGGTCAGTCAAGCATTGGGGAGGTAAATGTGGAGGTTGCTATCACTTGAATTGGGCAGAAAGAATTGATTACAATGAACAATTCAAATGTGGTGGAAATGACACTGCTTTAGAGAATCCTCTCCAAATATATCAAGGACTTGCCAGGAAATGGCAATAGGGATACTCAGCATTCAATTTGACAAGAGGCTAACACATAATCTATTTTAAAAGGGAAGACGAGAAATGAAATTGGTGATGCCAATGCCTGCTGTTATCAAGTACTGCACCCACTCTGTCCTGCCCAGCACCTGTGGACATCCCCAGCAAGGAGGCCTGGGCCAGCCACCACATTCAGAACTATGGCTCCTTGGTATCTACACTCCAAGCCCCAAATAACTAGTTCCTTTATCCAATCTTCTGGGCACCAGGGAATATTGTCTAGCAATTCAGCAGAAGATCCCAGGCACACTCTAGGAAAATGCACTGGGACTATCAATGGAAAAGAACTCTCCCCCAGCAAAGATTATCTTCTCTTCCTACCAAGTTCCTTATTTCTCTCAGAAAACTCTAATTCTTGTCACACAATACTTGGAGTTGGACACACACTTCTCAGTAGCACCATGCCAGGACATTCAAGAAATAAAATCTACTTCAATTCCACGTTTACAACTAAAAGAGACATGTATGAATGCATCCCATGAGCTGGGCTCACAGCCACAGTATAAAAGTCATATTCAACCTGCCTGCACTTTATCAAACCATGAACATTTTTACACTGCACCCACACCCACACCCCAACTCTTCTGGTCTGGCCAGGGAGCATTTCACGCGTGTGACCATCAAGTGCTATGGCCACACAAAAAAGCAGTTTCTTTTTTTCTTTTTTATGTTTTTATTTATTTTAGGGAGAGAGGAAGGGAAAGGAATAGACACATCAATGAGAAAGAAACATGGATTGACTGCCTCCTACACACCTGCTGGGTATTGAGCCCACAACCTGGACATGTGCCCTGATCTGGAATTGAACTGTTGACCTTTTGGTTCATGAGTCGATGCTCAATCATTGAGCCACACCAGCCAGACCAAAAAAGGCAAAGTCTAAATCAAATTCATACTCTTGAAAATAAACACATTTCCAAGTGACATTGTTAAAAAGAATATGCTTCTCTTGGTTTGAAAATTAATATAACATTAAGGTTTCTGAAAAAGGGATCAAGCCTGGCTGGTATATCTCAGTGGTTGAGCACTGACCCATGAATGAGGAGGTCACAGTTTAACTTCAGGTCAGGGCACATTCCCAGTTTGTGGGCTCCATCTCCAGTAGGGGGCATGCAGGAGGCAGCTGATCAAAGATTCTCTCTCATCATTGATGTTTCTACTCATCTCTCCCTCTCCCTTCCTGTCTCTGAAAGGATCAAGAAGGAAGTATAAACAAAATGACATCATATTGTTCTTTAGTAGATTTTGCCTGTGTAATAAAGCTAGTTGGTATAAAGCAAGCCAACAAAAAAAGACAAAAATAAAGAGTAAAGGTCCTTCGTGGATAATAAAAGTCTATTTCCATTGTACTCAAATTGAAATAACTCAAACAGAAACAGATAATTCATTTGAATGCAAACTCCCAAAACGAAAGTAATAGCTTTTAAAAAGTACATGTAACAGTTTTATTGAGAAGTAATCCACATACCATAAAATTCACTTTTTCAAAGTATACAATTCAGTGTTTGTTTTTTTTCATATACTCACAGTTTTGTGACTATCATCAATAATTCAGTGCAGAACATTGTCATTACCCTCAAAAGAAACTCATTAATAGACACTGCCCATATTTCTATCTATCTAGATCATGGCAACCATGAATCTATTTACTATCTCTAGGATTTGCCTATTCTGGACATTTCATACAAACTGACTCATACAATAGGTAGCTGTGTGTGACTAGCCTCTTTCATTTAACATAATGTTGCAGCATGTATCGATACTGTATTCCTTTTCATTGCCTAATACTATTCCACTGTATAGATATACCACCTATTTGTTTATGCACTCGTGAGCTGACAGACATTTGGGTTGTTCCCACTTTGGGGCTATTATGAATAATGTTTTGAATATTCATTTAAAAATTTGTGTGGACATGCTCTTGGGCATAGATCTTTGTGTGGAACTGCTGGGTTATATGCTAATTCTATGTTTAACTTTTTGAGTTTTCCAAAGTGGCTGCATCATTTTACACCCCCACTAGCAGTGTATGAGAATTTCAGTGTTCCCACACCTCACCATCACTTATTATAGACTGTCTTTTTCATTAAAGCCATCTTAGTAAAGTGACATCATGGTTTTGATTTGTATTTCATCAATTAGTAATTCTGTTGAGCATCTTTTCATCTGCTTATTGATCATCTGTATGTCTTCTTTAGAAAAATGTCTATTCAAATGTTTTATTTGTTTTTATTTGGGTTTTTTCTTTTTATTGTTGTGTTCTAAGAGTTCTTTATGTTTTCTGTATACTAGATCCTTATCAGATATAAAATTTTCAATTATTTTTTCCATTCTGTGGGCCGTCTTTCCACTTTCTTGACAATGTACTTTGAACCACAACATTTTTCATTTTATGAAGTTCAATATTTTTTACCTAGGTTGCTTATGCTTTTGATGTTTTACCTAAAAAAAAAAAAAGTGGCTAATCTAAGATCATGAAGATTTACACCTATGTTTTCTTCTAAGAATTTTATAGCTTACATTTAAGTTTCTAATTCATTTGGTACGTGATGTGAAGTAGGGGGTCAACTTTACTCTTTTTTAATATATATAGAGAGATTTCAGAGAGGAAGAGAGAGGGAGAGAGGGAGAGAAACATCAATGATGAGAGAGAATCATTGATTGGCTGCTTTCTGCACACCCCACACTGGGGATTGAGCCCGCAACCTGGGCAATGTGCCCTTGACCAGAATCGAACCCAGGACCCTTCATCCATAGGCTGAGGCTCTATCCACGGAGCCAAATTGGCTAGGGCTCAACTTTACTCTTTTGCATGTGGCTGTCCAATTGTCCTAGAACTATTTGTTGAAGAGACTGTTCTTTCCTCCACTTAATTGTCTTAGTAACCCTGTCAAAATTCAAGTAACCATAAATAAAAGTTTACTTGTAGACTCTCAATTCTAATCCATTGGTCTACATTTCTAGCCTATACCAGCACCACACTTTGGATTACTGTAGCTTTGTAGTAAGCCTTGAAATTGGAAGGTGTGAGTCCTCCAACGTTGTTTTTTTTAAGATGGTTTTAGCTATTCTGGGCTTCAGTGAATTTCAGGGTCAGCTGCAATTTTAACAAGGATTGTGTTGAATCTACAGATCAATTTAGGGAACATTTCCACTTTAACAATATTGAGTCTTCTGATCATGAACTTGAGATTTCTTTCCATTTATTTAAGCTTCTTTAAGTGTTTCAACAATATTTTATAGTTTTCAGTATATAAATTTTACAAATTTTTTTAGTTTAAATTTATTCCTAAGTGGGGTTTATTTGGGTGGGGGGGCGTTTATGCTCAACGTATTAGGTTTTACTGTCTCTTCTAGCTTTGTTGAAGCACCAAGGTTAAAAAGGAATAATTACATCCATAGTCAAGCATGTGTAGACCAACACTGATGTTTATAAACATCTTTAGTGAAGAAGGAAATAGTACTGATTATCATGAGGCAGTAGAATGGAGCGGAATGCAGACGAGAATCAAATGAGATGGGTTCAAACTAAAACGTGGTCACTTACAGACTGCAGAAAGCTGGAAAATGTTCTTCTCTAGGCTTGTCTATTTCATTTAAAAATTAAGACAGAATATACCTTGTACAATTTATAAATTAGACACAATATATGAAACATAGCTTCTTAAGGGTCTTGTCTTATTCACTGCTATATCATTAGCCCTATATCAATGCCTGGGCATAGAAAGTACTCAATAAACACTTGCTAAATGAATTAACAAAATGTCTGATATAGTACCTAGCAAAATTAAGGGCTTAATAAATGACAGCAATAGATATAATCATCATTTCATGAGATGATCAACATTAGCATAAATAACCTAATGTTCCAAAGAAATAATAAGTAAACCAAATTACAGTGATACCATAACTTGAATGAAGTGAAAGTACAAAAAAATGTAGCCAGAGATGATGCAAATCTGATAAGAACAAAGGAAAACTTTAACACCAATGTGGCAGTTCATTTTTAGCTTTTGCTTACTTGCTATTGTTGAATATGGGAAACTCTAAAAAACATTGTTTCAGATATGGGAAAATGTTAAAGGTGTGACAGAACAACTAGAAATAAAAAATATGCACCATGTCTCTATTATACTAATTATAAGATAAATACATTAACAGTGCTAAGGAAGTACTCTATTTTTTTTAAATATATATTTTATTGATTTTTTACAGAGAGGAAGGGAGAAGAGAGGGATAGAGAGCTAGAAACATCGATGAGAGAGAAACATCAATCAGCTGCCTCCTGCACACCTCCTACCGGGGATGTGCCCGCAACCAAGGTACATGCCCTTAACCGGAATTGAACCTGGGACCTTTCAGTCCGCAGGCCAATGCTCTATCCACTGAGCCAAACCGGTTAGGGCAGTACTCTAATTTTTTAAAAAATAGAATATTCCTTAAGTTCTCTGTAAAGTTTATTTTTTCAAAAAGAAAGAAAAAAAAGTAAAAAAGATAAAAAGAAAAAGAAATCCACTAATATGCCAGGCTAAACGCATCCAGTTTCTGAGTTCTTACAGTTTCTTAAAACTTCATGGAAGCATTTATAAACATCAGAAAAAAGGACAAAAACTAATGCTGAAACCAAAATTCAAGTCCAGCTGCCATGTGCAGCCTCTAAAAATGCCTTCTGATGTTTCAACAGGCTGCTTTTTCATTTCCTGTAGTTTTATCTTCTGAAAAGATTATGAGGGAGCTACTGCTTTACATTTAAGACTGGCAATAAGATGGAGGCACTCTAAACTTGACACTCCTCATTACTAATTGGTTTAAAAACCAATATTTTCCCACCTCTTTCATTCCCATTGCTACAAATCCAAGAAAGATGATTCTAGAACTCTCACAAATAGGATAAAGAAGTAATAAGATCGTCAGAGGACCAATAAATAGAAGCTCTGTAATCCTGTCATTAACATGCTAAAGCTTGCTGCTGTGATTTTAAAGCTACTTGTCTCATCAAACAGAAGGAGGTGCTCTCTTTGATAGACATGACTTTTAAAAAAACCTTTATTCATATGATAAAAGCAAAAATATACTGACAATTTCAAATAATACTTTAAGGTCAGATAAAATATTTACAGTTTAAATTAAATTCCAAATATTTTTATCCTGGTATGCTCTATGATGATTTGAGTTTTCTTTTTATCTTTTTAAAAATAATAAGACCAATTACTTTTTTAACTTTTAAATAATGCATGGACATACTATATATGTGTGTGTATATATCTAAACTAATAAAAGCGAAATAGTAAAATTAACCGTTTCTCCGAGACAGGGTAAGCCATGCCCACCAGCCAATCAGAGCGGCTGTATGCAAATTAGCCCAGCCAACATGGCGGCCGCCACTCACGGACCTGAGTAAACAGCCCTTTCCATTGCGGCAGGAGCGAAAGTGAAGCTGCGCCCCTCAGCTCAGCTCCGATTAAACTGGCTCTAGCAGTTTTGAAACAATGTAACAATCATAGAATCCTCCGGAGCTGAAGGAAAGAGCAGCTCCCGCCTAACCAGTAAAAGTAACAATTGTTTCATTATAGACGCTGCGAGGTGAAGCAGAGGAGGCTTCGTTAGTTAGAAGGCCGCCTTAAAGGAACAGTGTATCAATTATAGAAGATAACCCCAGGCCTTCAAGGAACAGTATCAATTATAGGAGAAGAAACTCCAGAAACCTGCGTCCAGCCAGCCTTGCTGGGACGTTGGGTCAATGGGAGCTGTGGGCAGCCTTAAAGCTCTTCACCCAGGCTGGTCAGGCACGCCAGCAAATGGACATCCCCCGAGGGGTCCCAGACTGCGAGAGGGTACAGGCCGGGCTGAGGGA
>PVJC01001448.1:63707-94022 GCA_004026665.1 Murina feae
GGGGGGGGGGGGGGGGGGGGGTGTCTCGGCCTGCTTGGTGGCTTCCCAGGCCCTTTGCAGGGCACCGGGAAGCAGGAAAGCAAGGCTGCAGGGGCCGGGGTCCTGCTTGGCAGCTCCCCAGACCCCTTGGCGACACCGGGAAGTGGGAAAGGAAGGCAGCAGGGGACGGGTGAGTGGGAAAGAGTTGGCGACCTGTTTGGCGCCTTCCCAGGTCCCTTCCGAGGATCAGGGAGCAGGAAAAGGCTGGCCTGACCACGAGGCAGGGTTTTCCCTGCTTTCTGGTGGCTGGAGGAAGATGGGCAGTAGGCAAGCTTGGGAGGCAGGCCGCACCCAGCCCTGGCCACGCTCAAAAAAGATAACAACATGCAGGGGAGGGCAAGAGTCTGAGAGATCAACATAGAGGGGGTGCCTGCTCCAAGCCTCCACGGTGTGCCTGGGGGCAGGCCCCCAGCAGGTAGACACACACAGGAGGACTGCTCCGAGCCTCAGATGCAGCTGGGGGCAGGTCCCCAGTGGCCACACACACACACACACACACAGAGACACACACAAAAGGCGCCTGGCAGACTGGGGCCATCATAGGACATCCCCAGAGGGGTCCCAGACTGTCAGAGGGCAGGCCGGGCTGAGGGACTCCCTCCACCCCGAGTGCACAAATTTTTGTGCACCGGGCCCCTAGTGTATATATATGTTATAGCATATTATATATAACATATTATATACATATACATATACATATACATATACATATACATATACATATACATATTAGCTAACAAATAGTATAAAATAAATGTAAAATTCTCCTGCTCTTCCCCACGGACCCGCATCCCTACTCCCTGAAAGAAACACTGTTAACTAGACCTTACTAACAACCTGAAATTTTCCATGCATTGCGAGTATAACCAATCATACATACACAAAAGAAAGTGCAATTCTACTACTCACAAATATAAATAATCCCCTTTATTAAAACATAAAACTATGCATATACCTAATTTTTTATAATTATCTGTATATGTCTACAATTCAGTAATTACAGAGCCCAGGTGCTTGAAGCAACTTCGGAGAACATGTGCCAGTCTCCTTGTTTTACTCAGGACACTGAAACTCAGTTAATTAGCTCACTTGTTCAAAGGCAGCTAACTTTCGGAGCTATTCCTAACTCACTACTGTAGTGTTGTCTCCTTGCCTGATTTTAAAAGCATTATCATCTCCTAGAGGACCTTAGAACATCTTTCTCAAACGGAAAAATAAACTTCCTGAAGTTTAGTTTAAACTGAAGGAGATACAAACTGTTCAAGTCTCTCCCACTATTTCACTCCTCTCACTCCATCCAGGGGGATTTCATTCCATTTCATCCAAAACAAGAGAGTTCTGCCTCCCGGGCAGGCTCAAAGCCCTATGCACATCTGAAGTCACATGGAAACAAGTGAAAATAAAGTGGAAACCTTATGAATTTAGCTAACTCCTGTGCAAGTCCCGTAAAATGATGGATCTAATTTTCTTGGTTGAGCGCCTAAGAATTCAGAGAGCTATCAAGCCCTGACATGTACCTCGAAGAATAAACGAATAAGGATATCCCATTAGGAAGCACACCAGAGGAAGTTCTGGTTTCATCAGAAGTGAATGAAGTCTATTGTGGATTCCTTGCAATCCGCTTAGAACAATCATGTGGGCTACATTCACCCAATCGGAATGTGAGCAGAGACATGATGTCAACAGAGTCTAGAGATAACTCTGTTCCGTGTCCACGGCAGAACTCTAAAGTGACGAAAAGACTCTTGATTCAAAACGCTAGCGGAAGAAGCAATGGAGGGGGCAGATTAGATAACAGAGCTTTAAGACGCGGAATTGTTTGGGTCACACCAAGAAACCCAGGCCTGTCTCCTAAGTGCTTTGTTTCTCAGTTTACCTGTTTTTCACATTGATCACAAAAGTATTTATTAGTTTGGAGAGGGGATGGGTTTCAGAGACTTTTGACAAAGGCCTTGCTCAAAGAACCGCAACGCTTATTGTTGTTTTTGAGTTCTTTTAATTAAAAACAAGAAGACCAAGAACAAGAAGCAGTTGTTTGCTTTCCCTCCTGTCTTCGCAAGGTGCTACAGAAGTCAGCCTCTCCATGCTCCATTATCTATTATGTAATCTGTTGCTGATTCTTTAAACTTTTCAAAATCGCGCAGCTATAGAAACTGCTCCTTTGGCCTGACCTGGCACTAAATACTAAAGCTTCTGTAAATTGTTAGCAGTAAAAATGCCAAATAAAAATCTCCTCATGTACTCTCTCACTCTGTGTGTGTTGTTACATTGAGTTTCTGGGATTTGTCTCCAACAAAAACAACAAGATTGTCACGCTGAAGGAGGCCCCACCAGTCCTCCGAACACTGGGACTGGGGAGCTCTACTCCCTACAACAGACAGGAGTGCGACGGGCCAGGCAAAGCACCACTAATACCGACAAATGCCGACTATCACTTCTAATAGGGAACAAAATATACTGAACCTGAACAAGTTCCTGCGTTTTACGGGCACAATTAGCTATATTTTTTATTCATAAAGCACCTTTCTTTGAGGACTTACTTTATTCTAATGCCTTTTTCTCATTGATTCTTTAAAAAATTCGTTTGCTCCCTGTGTGAAGTGATGTCAGAGGTAATCAATAATATAGCTTCTTCTTTATCCTAGGTGGGGGAAGGACCCGTCCTGACTCAGTTGCCCAC
Organism: Murina feae; assembly: GCA_004026665.1. Classification (NCBI taxonomy): domain Eukaryota; kingdom Metazoa; phylum Chordata; class Mammalia; order Chiroptera; family Vespertilionidae; genus Murina; species Murina feae. Next base: position 66,427 of record PVJC01001448.1, read on the forward strand.
TAATAAAATCTAGAAAGGCTTCTTCAGTTTTTACCAACACCTTAAATTAACTTTGCACACTGGAGAAAAGAGAGTAAGAAATTACAGCAGGTTGTGGAGACAGATACAAAACCCTCACAGTAGTCACAGCAACCCGCGCTGTATTTATAGAACTAACAGTTTAGAATCTCTATTACTGGCACCTAATAACCTAAGACCTTTGGTTTTGTTTTTTACCTCCCAGTTGCCTAACTTTGGGCTACTTCATTTTATTACTTTTAATCACAATATTCTCCGCAGCAGGAAGAAAAACACAACAAATTGAAACCCAACGTGGTAATTTATTTCCTAGTTGCTCTCATAAAAGGTTTGATGGAAAAAAGATTGAAACTATTTTGGTGACTCATATGAAGTTTTGAATTATACAAGAAACGCCTTTAATTATTTTATTAATTGTGCTTTATAAGTCAGTAAGTAAACTGCTATAGCTCTCTCCACTGTATGTAATATTGAAGCCTAAGCAGCTAAAAAGACAAGCATTGGTGCAGGAAAGAACGCACGCTGGGGTCAGGATCTGATTAGAGTCCCCTGTGTAACCTGACAATCAATGGGTCTGTGCTGCCTGTCACTACTTGAGCCAATTAAGCAGAGACAGCCATATGAGCATTTTATTCCAATACTGCTGGCAGTATGGGAGAACAGCAGGTCATCCACAAAAATCTGCTCTCCACCCCACCGTAAGCCAGCTGCTTATATTGGGTGTAAAGACAAAGATTACATGAGGAAGTAGGCAAAGGGCTATGCCAAATGGGCAGTTAACAGGTAATGCAGTCTGGAGATTTGCAAAGGCCTATGGGTATACAAAGGCAGGGGGAGGGAGGTCTTCACAGGGCTGGGGGCCTTCAAAGGGCTAGTGATACGCCGAGGGCTGGGGGTCTTCAAAAAGCTGGCAGCTCTGGCTTTTGCCACAAAGCTGCTAATCTTTCCATGTTAATAGGCAGCTCCCTAATGGGGAGGATGGGCTGCATTTTCAGGTGAGTTCCCAAGTCCCACATGTAACTCCCAGCCAAGTTAGAATGTGCTTTTTAAACTCAGAACAAAACAATCATGGTTATCAGAGTATGATTAATATTTCCTACAATTATAGCTGATCTCCAATATTCTATTTCTGCCCCTATCACCTGCATTTATCTATTTGCTGACTGGATGCCCCCAAGCAAGCCACTTAACCTCTCCGGGCTTCAGTTTACTCTTTGCAATGTGGCAGAGGTGGGTCAAAGCTCTATAATTTATGAAAAATATGAATTATTTTTAGCCAATTAAATATCCATGGCCCCTCTGGGGTAGGTCAAGCTCAAGTAAAAATTAGTCATCAAGAATTTTCAAAAATAAGTAAGACACAATAGCAGGACGAGAACACAGGGTCCATACTTGGTAAAGAGAGGAGTTAAGGACCCTCTGACCTTGAGGTAGCTCACTGAACTTGAACAGCAACCATATGAAAGTCCATAAACTTTTCCTAAAGAAATGACAGACTTTCAAAATGAAACGGTGTAACAGGCCAGAGTTTTCACAGGTTCCATAGGCAAATAAGCATTCAACGTGATTTATAAAAGTCTTCAAAGCCATCTTTCCCTAATAAAGAAATTTGCATTTGATCATTGCCCTCTACAGTTGGGGTTGTTGGAAATGCACTTCCAACTCCTTCCTCTCCTGTCGAGCTCGCACACGTTTACAAGGGCTGGCTCTAATCCGAGCGCGAACGAGGTCATGAGACAAGTCTGATCAGGAAGAAAGTCAGTGAGATCGTGCCCTGCCCTTTGAAATTTTAACTCCTGTCCAGGCACTCCCTCTCAGCCCATACTCCTCTCGTAAAACGTGGTATTTATTTATCTTTGATTCTCCTCAAAGGCGCCTGGAGAAGCCTGTCAAGTGAGCTAGCCGCCTTCCAGATTTCATCGGTGTTCCTCAGTTGTGCCCGCTCTAACTGCAGAAACAGAAAGGTCTTCCTTCCGCCTGATTGGGTTTTCTCAATACGAGAGCTGGCAGAGCCCTGTCCAGCATCATCTAAGCGGAACAATAACAATATTAAGTGCCCTCCTATCACAATGGCCCCACTGTTATTGGGTTGGGTTGTCACTCCACCTGTCACTGCCACCAGAGACCAACAAACGTACAAATTTACACAGTCTTCTTAGGAATGTTCTTTCTTTTTCCCCCTCTTTGGACTTCGTAGCTTCTACTCTTTGAAGGGCATGGGGGCTTATGTAAACATAGATTTTTTTACAACTTAACTGGAAGGGTACCCTTCTTACAAATGGAAAACTGCCACAGAACGGACTTAACTTGGGCAGTAAGTAGGAGACAGAATGAGGAACAGCATCCGAAAATTATGGTTTCTTGTCCCACTGAGGTCAAAGGGTCTAAGAAGGTTTTATCCAGAATTGTGGGTTGGATTGGGGGCCTAGAAAAAAAGGAAACCATAGGTAACGGAATTTTACATACATCCACAACTCAGATCAACTCAAAGACACTTTCACACACTCCGGAACACCATGATTAAATGTGGACAGGCTGGAGTCTGTCACCTTAATCAGTACCCTACTGTGTTAGGAGCCTCTAAAGCATAAAAAGTGTAAGCTTACCCAGCCAGGGTGGCTCAGTGGTTGAGCATCAACCTATGAACTAGGAGGTCTGGTTCGATTCCAGGTCAGGGCACATGCCTGGGTTACATGCTTGATCCCCAGTGGTGGAATATGCCGGAAGAAGCCGATCAATGATTCTCTCTCATCATTAATGTTTCTCTCTCTCCTCCCCTTCCTCTCTGAAATCAATAAAAATGTAATAAATAAATAAATAAATAAATAAATAAATGGCTACACTCTCCTTTGAGAACAGAAAGAAAGTGATAAGCAGAAAGAAAAAAAGAAACTTTTTCAATGTCAACAAATCAAGCACTTAAAGAAAGGTCTGATATGTAATATTGAAAAAGAGCAGATAGCACAGTTAAACAATAAACAATGTTGATGTTCAACAGTCTTGCTCATTGCCGTTTCCGGAGCCCCTAGAATTGGCCCTGGTGCATAATGGGCACTCAGGAATGTCGCTGTCTCTGCCCAGAACACCCCGCCCCAACACCATGTAACCATCATGGCCACATGGCTCCTCCCTCATTTCATACCAGTCTCTGCTCAAAGGCTTCCTCTTCAAACATGCCTTACTTGACTGTATGCTTTAGAATCTCCTTATCCCTCTTCTTTTCCCTTACAACACTCAACACTACCGAACACTGTATATCATCCTGCTTACTCTGTAACTGTCTGGGTAGATACTATTTTTGTTCATTGTAGTAAGCCCAGCCTCTCAAGCAATATCTGGCATTGACTGAATACATGATTAGACTGGATTATAACCTACAGACTTATTCTAGTTCATAGAATAAATCAATTAACAATTTTTGGTTATTCACTAAATGTTGGACACTGTCTAGGACTAAAGAATCTATGTTAAGAACAGGCCTCTGGTTAAGGAAGTTAACCAGTGGTCCAAGGATGGGGTGAATATAATTTAGGAGTTTAATATGGACATGTTGTGATACTGTGCATAAAGGGATATGAAAGCAAGGAGAAAAGGCATCTAAATCAGACCAGCGGAGTCAGCCAAGTTCTCCAGTAAAGCTATGGTTAGGTTAGTGTTTCCTGCCCCTGAGAACTGAGGGGAACTCCATCTGCAGGTCTCTCAAAGACGACGAGGTATGGTATCCTCCATGGCCTCCTCAGAAACTCCACCCCAGACCAAATAGTGAGCTTCTTCCAGCTGTTTGCTGAACATCTGTCACTGCAGCCAGGATGTAACATCTTCTACAGACAGGTTTCTGATCAGTTAGCAGAGAGTTCCAAGTTCAAATCTTTCTCAAAGAAACCAGAACACAGACTTATCTGTAGTGTAACTTTAAGGTGTCCATATCCTTCAGCAATAAATAGCTGGAACAGAATAGGGTTCAAGTCCTCTTTTATAAATTAAGGGGCCTGCCAATCTGGTTGAGCATCAACCTATGAATGAGGAGGTCATGGTTCAATTCCCCGTCAGGGCATATGCCCAGGTTGGGGACTCAGTCGCTGGTGGGGAGTGTGCAGGAGGCAGCCAATCAATGATTCTCTCTCATCATTGATGTTTCTATCTCTCTTTCCTCTCTCTTCCTCTCTGAAATCAATAAAAATTTATTTAAAAATTAAGAGGCCCAATGAAGACATTGCACTCTACACAAATAAGGGTTTATAGAAGACACCCCATGAAAAATATAGTGTAGTTAGGTAGAAATAAGGTGACACTTGGCTTCAAATCCTGGTTTTGTTACTGATTGCTGTATGACCCTAGAAAAGTCACCTAACCTTTGTGAATCTGTTTCCTCTGTGTATAGAATGCAGGTTGTAATGAGGAATAAATGAGATAAAATATAGCACTGAGTATGTGAACATAAAATAAATGAGAAGGCACAGGGCAGACTACCAATAGTATACATGACAGTCAGGAGAGGGAAATTTGGAACTCACACCTGGCTGAGGAGGACATGTATACTGTAACATAACTGAGTCTGAAGCCTAAAGAGCAAACTTCTATTACTGGGACTGCATCGTATTGCTCAAGCGTGTTGGTGGGTTGAAAATCAGTTGAGAACACAGTCCTAGACCAATATCTTTTTTGCTTCCCTTACATATAATTCATCAGTGTTCAATGTTTGTTATAAATAGGAAGAACCTATATAGCAAATGATGAAGGCCAATAAAATAACTCATTCATCTAATTTCTAAGTAACCACCCACATATCACTTCTGTATGTCATCAAATGTAAGATGCAGCCAAGAGAACACTTACGATAAATGACTTAATTATAAACCTATACTTGTCAGGAAAAGAATTTTAATTTAATGAGCAACATTTAAAAAAAAATAATCAGAGCCTGTTCTCAATAGTAACTACTCGTTTTGTCCTACGGCAGGTGCACACATGAACTTGAAAAGTAAGATCTGCTCTCCTTCTTACAGATATCTTCTCCTAAGGAAGAAAATAAAAATTCCTGTTTCTCCCAAAAAGCTTCAAAAGCCAAAAAAAAAAAAAAAAAAAAGCACAAGCAGATCTAATTACTTAGGAGCATTTTTTTCTCTTACAGGCATCTTACTTATAAATCATAACACTTAAAATATTGTATTTTTCTTCTCCTTCAATTAACCTTATTTGGCTGGTCACCTAACCTATTTTCTGGTCATCTCTCCTAAATTATATTCACCCTATCCCCAGACTTTGGGGTGAGTCAGAATTCCACATCCAGAGTATGCTATTATTATCCGTCTATGCAAGGCCCCTCTCTTGCCATAGACAGGGGATTTTATTATTTTATTTTAACCCCCTTCCCCACGTCTTTGTCTCCAATCCTCATTCTCTCCTCTTACATGAGAAAACACTTAATTGTCTGGCATCTGTCTTTGTAAAAGGATTGTTTATTTGAAATATATAAAGTTTTGTTTTGTGAATTTACACGTTTTAAATTTTTTATAACTTAATAATGTACCATGCACAGCCTTTTTTTTTTTCTTTCACTAAATCATCTTTCCAAACTGTAACCATAAGGCAGTATATGCCCTTTAGTTCAGATCAGACTGTTGCATTGTATTCTGGAGCATGAGTCTATGACCCCAAACAACCCTGCTATATCCAAAAGTGGCCTTGACATGGATCAGAGTTTAAGTGTAAGGCGTGAAACAGAAAAGAACTGCCAGATCAGAGGGGAGTCCTGTGGCCCTAACCTAATTCCTAAAAGCATAAACTGTAAGATTAAAGAAAAGAAACAGGAAATATGACATATTTGAAAAACCAAAATGGTCTCCATCAACATAAAGCCTTCAATCAAGTCATGATAGTAAAAAGCCAAATAACTAGCCTACAGAGACATGCTCAACGTCATTAGTAATCAGAGAAATGCAAGTTAAAATGAAATACCACTTTACACCCCTTAGTTTGGAAATATGAGGCAGTCTAGATATATGAAATCTTGGCAAGGAGCATCCACAAGCTGTGGGTGGGATGACTGGTGCAGCCTCCCAGGAAGCAGCCAGTGACTCAGAATGGTGTTCCTGGAGACCCTGCAGTCCCACTCCTAAGCACATGCCTGAGAGTACAGAGATGCTCCTCACACTACTGTGACAGTGGAATAGAAGAGATAAGGCACTTCTTTTTTATGACATATACAGTTGTGTAGACCCAGACTATGGGTCTACAATATATATCTACTACAATATATATCTATCTCTATAAACTTCTTTAAAAGAAAGAGTCTATCACAAACTTTCTGTAGAAAATTAGAGCATGCCTGCACACCTGAAGCACAAAACAAAAATACCATCTCACACTTGCAAATGTTTATTGTATTTCTATAGAATCAAGAGAATTTTTCTTAAATTAACTGAATACTCTCTACAAAGGCCCTAAATATCTCATTCAGTCTGAATAATATTTTTCTTAATATATTTTATTGATTTTTTACAGAGAGGAAGGGAGAGGGATAGAGAGTTAGAAACGTCGATGAGAGAGAAACATCGATCAGCTGCCTCCTGCACACTCCCCACTGGGGATGTGCCCACAACCAAGATACATGCTCCTGACCAGAATCGAACCTGGGACCCTTGAGTCCACAGCCCAACGCTCTATCCACTGAGCCAAACCGGTTAGGGCTGAATAATATTTTTTAAAGTTGTTTTTTTTTATTGATTTGGGAGAGAGGAATGGAGAGAGACAGACAGACAGACAGACAGACAAACAGACACATCAATGGACCACCTCCTGAATGCACCTGGACTGGGGATCAAACCTGCAACCCAGGTATGTGCCCTGACCAGGAATCGAACCTGCTATCTTTTATTGTACAGGACGATGCTCAACCAACTGTACCACACCAGCCAGGCATGAATAATATTATTTAAATGTAATAGCAATCTATTTTTGAGATTGTAAGGAATTTAGAACAATTTATTAAAACTGCAAATCTTACCCTATTATTATAGCTATGATATATCAAATTATAAGAAAATTGGGTTCTCTAAAGTTATACTGGTCTTTTAAAAACAAATGTTCCTATTTTTATTTCCCTATGCTACCTTAAAAATAAGCATATTAATCAGTTCCCAGGAATTAAACACACAACTGCTGGAAGCATACCAAGGCGCAATGCTCTGCATATCCCACGTGCTTTAAAGAAAGCTTTGATGGGCACTGTTGTTCGTGTCACACTCCACTGTGTATTCACACACGCGTGGCTGTGGAGTCAGAGAAAGTCCTCCAGGTGCCGGATTTTTGTTTGTTTGTTTGTTTGTTTTAATATATTTGTATTGATTTCAGAAAGGAAAGGAAAGGGAGAGAGATAGAAACATCAATGATGAGAGAGAATCATTTATTGGCTGCCTCCTGCACGCCTCCAAATGGGGATCCAGCCCAAAACTCGGGCATGTGCCCTGACTGAGAATCGAACTGTGACCTCCTAGTTCATTGGTCAATACTCAACCACTGAGTCACACCACCAGGGCTGGGGATTTTAAATAAAACAACTACGTGGTCACTCTGGGGAAGCAGGGAATAAAACTTGAATTATAAATATGGAACTCAGTTTTCTATAGCATCTCCAGTTTTCACGAACTTTCCTAAACTTTACATATAAATCTGAAATGAATAATACTTGGGGCATATAAGCCCACAAACATCTGCTTTCTACATCGCTCATAAGAAACTACTACCCTGCAGTATGCTTTCAATACAAAGGGTCCCCAAGCCTGCACTTACACACACAAATATTTACCTGACACAGAGGCTACCAAAAAAGAACCACATTCAGAAGAGAGGGAAGCTGGGGGTAGAGGCCTGAGCAAAATGCAAGAACAACTCTTGGCCAGGATGGCAACTTGAGAGGCCCAGGCAGATTGCAACGCATGGCTTTGTTCCATCAAAAGGTCGTTTGAAGCACAGTATTTCATTTTTGTAGCAGGGTATTGAGTTCTGAGATCTTGATACACCCCAGGGAACCAGCAAAAGCTGGTCTCAGCACCGTGCCAGCCCCCTGGCAGGTCACTAATGAAAGTGGAGAACTGTGAGTGCACCCAAATAAAACACAGGAAAAGGCGAAAAAGGACTCCGAGCCGGGTCCCTTCCTTTTATTCCAGAGGAGCAACCTTTTCTGTACTTAGGGACTAATGAGTCATGAACAGGAGGTGGGAACAAGTCACACGGTGCGTTACAGGGAGGGACAGCACAGGTCGGGCTTTGTGTGCAGTAGCCGGTTCGGTTTTCAGAGCATTTCCCAGCAACGACCAAAAGCAAGCTGAACAAAGGAGCAGTTAGACTGGAGGTGTCTCCACTGCTACTCCAGAAAAGCCATGCTTCAGTGTTGGAGATGGTGCAGGTGGGGAGGAGGATACAGGGAAATCAAATAAAGATGACTTTATCTGAAAAGCACATAAATATTTTTCCCAGTGTTGTCACTTTGAACTTTATGTTTTCTAAGGGATATGAACTCCAATCCCTCAGCAGACTTTTAAATGGAGAACACAAATAAACCCCAAGGTATTTTATTTTTCCATCCTCACCACTTAATTAAGAGCCTTTATAGTGTTCAAGGCTTTAATTGCCTCCTCCCCCTCGTCAGCCCCCTTCTCCAGTTGCACCCACAGAGCAATGGAGCCAGAGCAACGCAGACATGTGAAGCTTCTCTCAGGGAGGAAGAGACACCAGCACAAGGACCTCAGACACCATTTCTCTCCCCTCTTCCCTCCAACTTCCCCTACTCTCTGCCTGCCCACACCCCTCTCTCTTCCATGCACACAGCCCACAGCGTTGCTGGGCACAGGGAGCTTTCCTGGCATGATTGATTGCTGCAAATGCTGCAACGTGAGAAAGTTCCCAATAATCTGAAGAAAAGGAGGAAGAGGGACAAGAAGGGAAAAGGAGTTATTAAACAGAGGAAAAGACAGCTGAAGAAGCTAAATCTGTAAAAGAAAAAAAAAGAAAGAAAAGAAAAAACATCTTCTGAGATACATTAATGAAAAATCACAGGGATCCAATACAACAAATTATTTCCATATACCTTAAGAAAACAGAATTTTAGCCCTAGCTGGTTTGGCTCAGTGGATGGAGCGTCAGCCTGCGGACTGAAGGGTCCCAGGTTCGATTCCAGTCAAGGGCATGTGCCTTGGTTGTGGACACATCCCCAGTAGGAGGTGTGCAGGCGGCAGCTGATCAATGTTTCTCTCTCATCGATGTTTCTAACTCTCTATCCTTCTCCCTTCCTGTCTGTAAAAAATCAATAAAATATATTTAAAAAAAAAAAAAAAGAAAACAGAATTTTAATTATTTTCTCTTTATTTACTGTAATGACATGTAGGCCAATAAAAGATGTTTTCAGCTGGCCCAGGATTACTTATGTAATTTTCTGTCTCCCCCAAAATTTAGACCAAGAACGTCACCACTAATCTCTCTCAGACTCACAGAGAAATAAGATTCTTGATTTTGATTTGGAATTCTAACAACAAATTCAGAGTATGTTCACTAAAGGCCTTGTAATAGCAAATAATACATTATTTTTAAATAATTAAAAAATAATACCAGCTCCTGTTTATTTACTATCAACAATATGCTGGCACATATCCATGACCTCTAATCTTTGCAACCGGGAGGCTAGTTAGACATTACCAGGTATCACAATGAGGATATTATACAGTAAATGACTTGCTCAAGGCCACTTAAGCTTAGTCGATGATGAAGCCAATTTTTTCTCATTCCAAAGCCTACCTCTGTTAAACCACAGAAGAAACTGAGCTGTAATAAAACCCTTTCACATTTGAACAGTATAGATTTTTAAGCTTAATACTACAATAACCCAGTTTTCTATAATTAATAATCAATCGTATAGCTCAGTAATAATCAAAAGTCCTAATGAGAATAACATATTTGCTAATCAAAGTAGACTGGTGACCTCCAGTTTATACTTCAACAGCTGGGTGCATTTCCATAGCATCTCAGATTATTTAGGCTAGATTGGACCCAAAGCCCTCACTTAATCCATAGGTTCAGAATCCAACTCTAGTATATGCCTGCTAACCAAAATAAAGAGAGACACTAAATGAATGGTGCCTTGGAGGACCAAAAGACCTTAGGGAATTTGTAAGTTGTATGGACTCTGTCAGGAGTCTCTGTAACTCTGAGCCTTCAGGAAGCCTCAGAAGTAGATTTCCCTAGAAAGGCTACAAGACTGGAAAGTAATTCCAGAAGAACATGGACCTTCTCCATCACTATCAAGATCCCTGGTATCTCTATCTAAGAATAGTACTTCTCCCTGTGCTCTGCACCCATCCATCAACCTCTGTCTCCGTTGTTTCCTTCCTATCAGCATTGAAACATATGTAAGCCTACCACATACCTCCCTAAGCCCATACTTCCTTCATAAACTGTCTTCAGAATCTTCTTTATAACCAAAATAATGGAAGCTTTCCTTCCACTTAACACTTTAAACAAATGCACTGAATTCCTGCAACCACTGGTCTACTAAAAATACTGTTTGGTTATAATAGTCAATGGTCTTCTCAGTATTCATTTTACTTGACTTCTTAGTTGAATTCAAAACCATTGAACACTCCCTTCATTTAAAAATGCTCTCTTCCCTTGGCTTCCAGACCCACACACTCCTGATATTCCTCACACTTTCCAGCCCTTCCTCTTGAGTTCCTTGAACAAACATACCTCCCAGAATGTTGCAATGCTAGGCCCTCTTTTCCCTGTTGGCATTCTCTTTGAACAATTTCAGCTGCTACCTTGATTTTAATCAAAGTAGCTATACTCCAAAGAATATTAAATCTAAATCTATCTCCATCACTAGAAATGTAGACTCCACCCACTGAATGAAGGATTCAGGAAGGGATAAAACAGACATGATTCCTGCAATTCCCAAGTTCATTGTCTAGCTCATCCTCTTGAAGGTCCTCAAGGCATCCCCAACTGGAAAGTGTCAAAGGTAAAATCAATATCTGTCCCCGCGCATCTAAAAAAGACAACAAAAAAACATCCTTCCCACTCTATTCCACATCTTAATGAATGCCACCACTCTTTACTGTTTTAACTAAGCCAGAAACCTGGGAATTATTCTGACTCCTCCCTTTCTCCAATGAATGACCAAATTCTAATGTTTTTACCTCATAAATATCCTATATAATAAAAGCCTATTGTGCTAAATGTCCAGTCATCCAGTCAGCCATTCAACCATTCAAAGTGTAATATGCTAATGATATACTATGGCTGCTCAACCGCTCGCTATGACGTGCACTGACCACTAGGAGGCAGATGCTCCAACAGGTAGGTTAGCTTGCTGCTGGGGTCTGGCCAGTTGGGACTAAATGAGATAGGCCAGTCACACCTTGAGCCCTCCCCAGCTGGCCAACCTCCTGTTTCCTTCCCTGACCCTAATAGTGCATTGATGAGGTCCCTCAGCCTGGCCTGCATCCTCTTGCAATCCAGAACCCCTCAGGGGATGTCAGATAGCTGGTTTCAGCCAGACAGCGGGACAACCAGTTGCCGTGATGCACACTGACCACTAGGGGGCAGATGCTCAATGCAGGAGGAGCGCTCCCACAGGGGGAGCACTGCTCAGCCAGAAGACAGATGGCAAGCACAGCAGTGGTGATGGGAGCCTCTCCTGCCTCTGCAGCAGTGCTAAGGATGTTCGACTGATGGCTTAGGCCTGTCCCAGAGGGTTCCCGGACTGCAAGAGGGTGCAAGCTGGGCTGAGCGACCCTTTCACCCCTCACCTCCCCCCCTCTCCCCCGCACCGAGTTCATGAATTTCATGCACCAAGCCTCTGGGTCTCTACATAAAATCTATTATCATCATCCCCCTGTCACTATCCAAATCCAGGCAAACATCACTTTTTATTCATATTATATCCAACAGCTTTTAACTGATCTACCTACAGGCTCACTACCCACCAATTCATTACATTCAGCCACAAGAGCCACACAGCACCACACAACTCACCAACGTTGAGACTGGCCTACAGCAGGGGCTCAATATATTTTTGTTGAATAAATGAATCTATCAGTTGATCAATCAACCAATCAATTCAGAGCCCCAGGGTTAGCTTTAATGTTTCCTGGAAAATTTACTAAAAATTGAGTAGTGGTTTTAGGAATAAAACAATGCCTCCAAATTTGTGTCTTTGTATTGCTTTGCCATTCCTGATCACAAACACTAGGGAGGTGTTTGAATACTGGAGACTGTTTAATACTGTTTGGGATCCACATTAAATTGGCTGTGTAGAACTAACAGGTATGTCTACAGTAGCGGTTCTTAATTGGAAATGATTTTGTCCCACAGAGGGTGTTGCTATCGGCATCCAGAAGATAGAAGCCAGGGATGCTGCCAAATACCCTGCAATGTACAGAAAAATCCCGCACAAAAAGGAATTACCCAGCCCTAAATGTCAAAAATGCCCAAGCCTCCAGTTACAAAAACAAGGCACCACCATAGTAACACTAGTTCCAAATTGCACCAGGATATCAAAGTAAGATAATAAACCTATTTATTTCCTCTGTAAAATGAAACATGACACATTCCACTTACTAGAGTAAAAGTTAATGGGTTTCTCCAATTTAAAAAAAAAAATGGAGGTAAAATTTAAATAATGGCTTAACATTCCAGCTCTGGAGATTATATATATATATATATAGTTTCAATATGATTTATTCATTTCTTTATCGAAGGTTTTCTTTCTCTATGCACTGACAACAAAAATAAACACAATTACAAAATACCTCAACATGTATATGCACATACACAATGTTTTATCTTTGTTTTTTAATAGCTTTGGAAAACATAATGATTGTTTCTTCCTCACATCCTTTCTCTATCTTCTCCACTGTTATTTAACCAATCATAACATAATTGAGAAATATGTTTTATTGTCTGTAGTACCTGTTGATGCTTCCTATTCCTAAGATAAAAAATATTCTATTTCTCTCAGAAAAGAAAGATGAAAACAAAAAACCTAAATCAAAGTGTTTCTTGCATGAATAAAAACTGATGTTTTGACAATGGAGAATAAGAAATATAGTACTCTCCATTTCTATTTTAATCAAGTAACCATCAAGCCAATGTAACATATAACCATCCTACATACATTTTAAAAAAGTTTTTTTATTGATTTTTTTTTTTAGAGAGAGAGAGAAAGAAACCAACATTGATGTACATGCCCCTCTACCAGGGATGGAGCCTGAAACCAGGCATGTGCCCTGACCAAGAATCAAACCAGCAACCTTTTGGCAAATGGGATGATGCCCAACCATCTGAGTGAGCCACGTGGGCCAGAGCAGGTACCACACTTTTTAAAGCATCTTATTATAAGACAGAATTTTTTGAATTCTCTATTGAAGTGATAGAGACATATCTGTGAACTCCTGACTTCAAAAGCTACCAGAACAAGATAAATATTTCCAGGTCATGTTAGTGCTAAAGAACATCGGCTCTTCCCCTAAGTCCTTACTTGCACTGAACTTCATAAATCAGATCCGGCCTAGTTTGTGGACAGCCTCATAAATGGTAAGGCATTACTTTGGCTCTGACCTTCAGTGAAATTCCATCAAAGAATAGCTTATGTGTAAATCTCAGTGCCCTGTTTATTTTTTACTTATGTTGAAATTTAACTGTTAATAGTTTATAAGTAATTGATGGTGACACCATACATTGATCACTAACCTCTTCTTTTTTTCAATCAGTGTCAGACAGACCAGGCATTAACATATTCAGGATTGTGGGAAAACATCTGTCCTTCAGATGGGAAATTAGACTTTTCAGTTAATGCTCTTGAAGAGACCATCAAACTCAAACCTTAGGCACAGCATTGTTTCATAAACGACCATCTAGCAGAAGATGTCTGAGTAGTCCAGAGAAAGGCTCTCAGAAAAGGCTGAAACACTAGCCTTGAAACTATCTGCACTTCAAGTTGGGGCCACCCCTCTTGGTATACCCTTTAAAGGTCTGGGGCCTGGGTTTTCACAGACACTCAAAGAACAAATGCAGCTACTCAAACATTTGCCCATATTTGAAAAGTATCTTGAATACTCAAGAGCATTATGGAATGTGATTAACACACTTTGATTTTGAAAAATCCCAGAGAAGGAAAAGAATGTAAATAAAGAATGGAAAATATATACACAAGTGGGCATTATGGAATCAGAAGTATGGACAGAAAACATACAAATAAGATTAAGTTGATACATCTGGAGACAAAAACAATAGCCTATTTAACCTTAAATTATCTATGAAGTAAATGGGAAGCAACTCTTTCCATCTTTATTTTGCAAATAGAAAAATTAAGGCATGAAGCAGAAATGTAACAAAATGGAAAAAATTTACAGGTTATAAAAGTAATGATTAAGAACACCAGGTTTCCCAATGTCACATTCTACTGTTCTAATCGTTGTTTATCCTAGAAGATCCCTCTTTGTCAGTCCTACCTGATCTTCAGAAAATTTGTGAACTACTTAATAACTACCAGATAATATGTAAGTATCACCTCCATGCATACAGAGTATAATTTTAGCCAGGTGTAAAAGAAGTGAAGGAGAAAGGAGAAAAAATACATGGTCCTTGATTTTTGGGAAGGGGTGTGTGTGTGTGTGTGTGTGTGTGTGTGTGTGTGTGTGTGTGTGTGACCATGTGCACGCAGATGCATGACAGACAGAGAGATGGAGAGGGAGAGGGGGAGGGGGAGGGGAAGAGCAAAATGGGGAAGGGAAGGGAGAGAGAGGGAACAAGGTGCAATCTTTTGGGAAACAAATCAAAATGGGTAAAATTCATTTTAAAATAGATGACAGGTGTAGTTTAATATCATATACAGTGAGGAAAAAACACACTTTAAGCAATTTTTGTTTTTTACCTTTCATACTTTCAATGCATTTTGACTAAATATTCAGATAACATGGGTGCAGCAGCAATAAAATAAAAATCAACTAAAGGTTTAGATTTCATTGAGATAAGCTGGCTCATTCTAATTTTAAACTATATACACTGTAAGTAATACACAGGGTGGGGCAAAAGTAGGTTTACAGTTTTGAGTATGTGAAACATTTATTAATTATTGTATTATTTTCCATACAAACAACTGTAAATTTATTTTTGCCTCGCCCTGTATACTACAACTAATAATGAAGGGAAAAATACTACTATGAAACTCTCTGCTTTCTCAAACATATCAGAATTTAGGCAGAAGTACATGCTGAATATTTCAGATAATTGGACTAACCTTCATTTTCCATCAACTTGAAATGTAGACTCTCAATTCTATAAAATAGATTATGGAGGAAACTAACTTTCTAAGAGTATTTGAATACTGGAATGTAAGAAATATAACATTCTGATTGTTAAAAGACTATCATATCAGACAGTGGCATCTACTGGCAAACAACTATACTATAACCCAAATCTAATAGGCATTATAAATACCCAGAGAGAGTGTGTGTTTATTTTATATTTTTATAAAGATATGATATCTTAAATTTTTTAATGTTCAATAAGAATTCTATGTCTAGCATTATTGATATTTTGCTGCTGTTATCACATGATTGCTCTCCATCTCACATGATAAGATGAAGCCATCTGCTCCTGGACTTTGTTCATTGGAAGGTTTTGATTACAGATTCCATCTACTTACTAGCAATTGGTCTGTTTAGATTTTCCATTTCTTCATGATTCAGTCTTGGTTAGACTTTGTTTGTTTCTAGGTATTTATCCATTTCTTCTAGGTTGTCCAATTTGTTGGCATTTTAACCTCTTTTCAGAATAAATTTTAGGGAGAGTTATTGCCTTTCATGATAAAATTATTCTCTCTTAATGTAGGTAGTAAAGGATATAAACTAATACTCTTTATCTGTAGATCAGAAATATCATCAGAGTTCTTGGATACTCATGCTGTACATAAATACATAACTAAATCATAGTCACTCATCCCTGATGGATATGTTAAGGAGAAAGCACTTTCAAAATCATCTTACAAGGACAGCATTAACCTGATACCAACATAAAACAAGAATATTACCAAAAAAATTTTTTCAGGCCAATGTCCCTAGTTAACTAAAAGAAAAAATCCTCATCAAAATATTATCAAACTGAATTTAACAATATATTAAAAGGATCATACACCATGATCAAGTGGGATTTATTCCAGAAATGCAAGGATGGGTCAACATTTACAAATCAATAAGTACGTTACACCACATTAAAAAAATTAAGGATAAGAATCATATGACAATTTCAATAAATGCAGAAAAAACCTTGTCAAAATTCAACATCCATTCAGATAAAAACTCTTAACAAAGTGGCTATAGAGAAAGTACCCCAACACAGTAAAGGTCATATATGACAAGCCCATAGCTAATATCATACTGAAAGCTTTTCAGGAACAAGACAAAAATGGCCTCTCACCACTTTTACTCAACATAGTATTGGAAGTCCTAGCCAGAACAATTAGGCAAGAAATAAAAGGCATTCACATACATCAGAGAGGAATGTGTCTCTATTTGAAGATGACATCATATTAATTTATAGTAACACTTAAAGTCTCCACCAAAAAAACTGTCAGAACTAATCAGCAAATTCAGTAAACTTGCAGTACACAAAATCTATATACAAAAACTAGTTGTTTCTATCTAATCTAATAAAAGAGTAATATGCAAATTAACCCTCACTCCGTTACACTCACAAGACATGCCCACAAACCACGCCCACCAACCAATCAGGAGTAAATATGCAAATTAACTCAACTAGGATGGCAGCAGCCAGGAGCGGGAGTTGCCCTGGGCAATGGAGGGGGCCCTGAGCTCTACTCAAGGCTACAAAGTTTCAATTATAGAAGATAAATAAACTCCAGATACCTGCTGGGCTGGGATCTTGGATTGCCAGGGGCAACCCAGGCTTTGAGTGGGGGACCAAGGCAACAAAGTTTCAATTATAGAAGTTAAATAAATCCCAGATACCTGCTTCCAGCCAGGCACCCCAGTAGGGACCTGAATCCTGAAGGGACTGTGGGCAACCTGAAAACGGCCCTCAGCCCCTCACCCAGGCTGACCACACCCCCATGGGGTGAGGGTCCCCATTGGGAGGCTTGGCAAGCCTGCAAACAGCCATTAGCCCCTCACCCAGGCTGGGCCAGCACGCCAGCAGGTGGATATCCCCCAAGGGGTCCCAGACTGCGAGAGGGCAGGGGCCGGGCTGAGGGCCCCCCCCCCCAAAGTGTACAAATTTTTGTGCACCAGGCCTCTAGATATACTAATAATGAATATGGGATAGAGAAATGAAGAAGACAATTCTACTTATAATTGCATCAAAAATAATAAAATACCTAGGAATAAAATTTTAAAATCTATTTTTATAGATTTCAAAGAAGAAGGGAGAGGGAGAGAGAGAGAGAGAAAGAAACATCAATGATGAGGAGGAATCATTGATTGGCTGCTTCCCATATATCCCATACTGGGGATCCAGTGTGCAACACAGGAATGTGCCCTGACCAGAAATCAAACCAGGACCTCTTAGGTCAGTGCTCAACCACTGAGCCATGCCAGCTATATCCTATGAATAATTTAATCTACCCTGTTTCCCCAAAAATAAGACAGTGTCTTATATTAATTTTTGCTCCCAAAGATGCGCTAGGTCTTATTTTCAGGGGATGTCTTATTTTTCCATGAAGAAGAATACGGTACACATTTATTGTTAAAAAAAAAAAAAAGAAAATTTATTATCTATGTGTCCACACAATGTGCCCGACTCCTGCCTCGCATGACTCACTGTCTAATTGTGAGTCAGTCAGGCTCTGTCAGGGCAGAGCGAGCAGCAGGCGGCAGCTTGTCCTGGGGCGGCACGGCCTCTCTGATTAAAAGAGACCTCGCACTTCCTGTCTACTCCAGCTATGCTGCGGCCAACAGTGAGCTGCACAGCGGTGTCTGCAGCTACGGCCCAGAGTCCAGAGTTACGGTAGCTTCGGGGGGCTTATTATCAGAAAAGCCTTATGTTTGGGGGGGGGCTTATTATTGGGGAGGCCTTATGTTCGGGGAGGCCTTATTATTAGAGAGGTCTTATTTTTGGAGGGATGCCTTATATTTCAGTGAGAGGCAAAACTGTGCATAGGTCTTATTTTCGGGGGATGTCTTACTTTCAGGGAATCAGGGTAGCAGGTGATAAAGGCCTGTACACTAAAAACTATAAGACACTTATGAATGAAGTTTAAAATTACACAAATAAATGGAAAGATATTCTGTCCTCATGGATTGGAATTAATATTAAAAAATCCCAAAGCAAGCTACAGATTCAATGCAATCCCTATAAAAATTCCAAACATGTTTTACAAAAATAGAACAAATAATACTAAAATTTGTGTGTAGTAACAAAAGGTCCCAAACAGCCATAGCAATCTTGAGAAAAAATAAAGTTGGAGGCATCATGATTTTTAATTTCAATATTACAAATCTATAGTAATCAAAACAGTGTGATATTGGCATAAAAATAGACAAATAAATCAGTGGAACAGAAGAGAAAACTCAGAAATTAACCAGTGAATATACAGTCAATTAATTAACAACAAAGGAGCCAAGTATATACAATGGGAAATGAACAGTCTCTTGAATAAAAGGTCTTGGGGAAACTGGATAACCACAAAGGTACCTTATTCTTGTCAAGATTTGCCTAGACATTCCTTTTCTACCCTTATTTCTTTTTCTGTCTTACTGTCTTCCTTTTATCCCTCACTTCCAGGCCTCCTTGTCACATGGACACCACACTGTGCCTTTTCTGCCTCTTTTTGTTCTGTGTCTTAGCACCCATTAGCTTTACTAGCACAGGTAACCGTATTTATATTTAACCTACCTACACTTGATCATCCATAGGAAAAGGGATTCACGTCAGCAATTCTACTGCCCATTCAGTTGGAAAGAATGTTTATTTACCTTCATGTTTAATTGAACTGTGGGTGCTGCCATTTAAATACTGATCAGTTTTCTAGTAGAATAGTCCTTTCAGAATTGGGAAGCTGGAGGGCTGCTTTTATTTTAGATCTTTAGGTGTAGTTTGGGGAGGGGGTATTTGCTCATGAATGGTTCTGCAAGGTTGAGTTATGTATAAAAAAAAGGGGGCTCTTGAAGTTTATTTTGGAGCCTTGGGAGTATGGACCAATTTATTAGGAAGGCTAGGGCAAGGAGTGACTCTGAGAAGGAAAGATGGAGAGGCTTTGGGTGTTGGTGGAGGAGCAGGGGCACTTTTTTGGATAGGTTTTCTGAGGTAAGTATCAGTCAGTCTCTATGCACTCTGACGTGTCCTGGAACTTTACAGGGAAGTGCTGGCCTGGCCCAGGGTCTGTGTAGCATCTCTGACAGCTAACAAAGAGTCCGTGTTACTGAGTCTTTGATTCAGTTTATTATGTAAGCTCTACATAGGCTGATCTTAACCTATTAAATGTGTAAGGAATGTTTTGATTACTCACTATATAGCTATCTAAATATTGTAAAATTCACAGTTGCTCCATTGTATACTTCATCGCGGTACTGGAGAAGTGAACACTAAATAAATATGCCCTTATCAAATTCAAAGCAGCATTTCTTCTGATAAGACTTCTTCACAATCTACAACTTGTTGACACAAGCAGATATGGTTTCAGTTAAAAATATCTTATTTTTTAAAGAGAGTGCAGGTTCTACCCTGGCCAGGTAGCCCAGCTGGTTAGAGTCTTGATACGCCAAGGTTGCTGGTTCAATCTCTGGTTAGGGCATATTAAAGAAGCAACCAATGAATGCATAAATAAGTGGATCAACAAATTGATATCTTCTCTCTCTCTCTCTCTCTCTCTCTCTCTCTCTCTCTCTCTCTCTCTTTCTCTCCCTCTCTCTCTCTCTTTCTCTCTCTCTCGCTTCCTCTCTCTCTCTCTCTTTCTCTCTCTCTCATTTCCTCTCTCCCTCTCTCTCTCTAATCAATTTAAAAATTTTAAGTAAGTCAGGCTTCTTTTCCTTCTCTCCAAAATAAAACCTCAGAGAGAAAGAGAAAGCATACATGAAAAATGTCTAGCTTTCTTTCCTTTTGTCTACATTCTCTTCAGACAGTGAGGCCTACTTAAAGAAACCAACTTATTTGCAGACCTTCCCTGATACACAAGCTAAAGGCATAATAATACCTATCCTCATAGTGTTGATAAGAGGAGATCATTATAAGATGCTCAACACAGTGTAATTGCTCAGAATGAAAACACAAAATAGTTGTCAATGAAAACAAAGCAACCCAAAACAGCTTTATTCAGCTTGATTTCAATTATATTAAATTACATGAGAAAAGATCAGAAAGAAATATGCTAAAAAGAGTCCACAGCAAATAAATAAATAAATAAATAAATAAATAAATAAATAAATAAATAAAATATCAAATGGGAGAAAATATTTGCAAACCATATCTCTTATAAGGGGCTAATATCTGAAATCTATAATGAACTCAATATAACTCAATAGAAAAAAATAGTTTAATTAAAGGTGAGCCAAGGACCTAAATAGACATTTTACAAAGAAGACATACACATAGGCAACATCATTAGTCATCAAGGAAAGAAATACAAATCAAAACTATACTGAGATATCACCTCACACTTATTAAAGTGGCTCTTATCAAAAGTATAAGAGATAGCAAGTACAGGCAAGAATGTGGAAAATAAGGAACCCCTGTATACTATGGTGGGCTTGTAAATTGATACAGCCACTATGAAAACAGTATTGAAGGTCTTCAAAAAATAAAAATAAAAATAGAACTACCATATAATTCAGCAATTCTACTTCTGGGTATATGTCCAAGGAAGAAATCATTATCTCAAATATATCACTGCACCCCCATGTTCACTGTCACATCATTTACAACAGCCAAGACATGGAAAAAACCTGTGTCTATCATTGGATAAGAAAATGTGGTATTGAGATATATATATCTCAAAATCCTACCATTTGTGACAAATTCTTGGACTTTGAGGACATTATGTTAATAAGTAAAATAAGTCAGGCAGACAAAGTATGAACTCACATGTGGAATCTAAAAAAAAAAAAAATTCCTAGTGAAGACATGAGGAAATGGGTAGGGGCTGAGAAGACAGGGGTTAAAGCGGGGGAGAAATGGGAGCTATCTGTAATATTATCAACACTAAAAAGTACTAAAAATATATTTTAAAATGTTTTCCTAGAAACTGAGAGCTAATTGGTGGTTGCCAGGGGCTTGGGGATAGGGGTGTGAAGAAAGTTAAAGAGTACCAACTTCCAGTTTTAAGATAAATAATTTCTGGGGATCTAATACATAGCACAGTGACTATAGTTAACAATAATATAGTGTATATTTGAAAGATGGTAAGAAAATAGATCTTAAAAATAAATCTTTAAAAAGAACTTATAACTATGTGAGGTTATGCATGTGTTAACAACTTATTCTGGTCATCATTTCTCAACACATACATATCTATATATATAAAAGCCTAATATGCAAATTGTCACCTTGGGAGTTCGATCGCTCACTATGACGTGCCCTGGCCACCGGGGGCAGTGCAGAATGAAGGAAGACCCCAGCCAGCACCTGACAGCTGGGGAAGGGAGGCCTTGGCCAGCAGCTGGCAGCCAGAAGGAAGGCCCTGGCCAGCAGCCAGAAGGCCCAGATTGGCCGTGATAGCCAGCCAGGCCTAGGGACCCTACCAGTGCACAAATTTCATGCACAGGGCCTCTAGTATCAAATAATTACACTGTAAATCTTAGCTTGCACAATGTTATATGTCAATTACAATTCAATAAAGTTGAAAGATGAATAAATAAATTATATTAATGAAGTTGTGCAACTATAAAAAAATAATCATTATCTCTAGGTGGTAGTGTTCAATGGTTGGTTGCTGTTTCTTCTTTATTTTTCCTTATTCTTTTCAAGTTCTACACATCTTTATAATCATAATGTGAAAATATCTAATAGTAACAGGAATTTGCACAGAAAAGGGGCTATGAGAGAAATTTACTGCCCTTGGCAAGCAGAGACTGGTAGAATTTTGTCTTCTCCCCCTGCTGGACATCTTGACTCCCTTAAATGGCAAGACCAACCTCTTCTCATAACTTTATTTTCCTCCCACTGCTTCTTCTACTTCTTTGAAAGTTGTTTACCTACTATTCTTTCTTTTGCTTTCTGATCTCAAAAAATAAAGTTTTTAATGAACAAAAATTAATTTTAAAGAAGCTTACTTCTAAGTAGAAATTTTATTTATGTTGCTACATGACATATTTTAATAAAAGTCTTCAGTAGTGAGTATATGATATGACATGGCCTCTTTATACGGTAGAAATATAAGAAATTTTAGAATAAAAAAATCCCCAGATTCCTACTACCATATTTTTTTAAAACTTTTAAAAACATACACATATTATAAATGCTATACTAGAATGGAAGATCTTTCATCCAACGAGTTGGAGAAAAGCCTAATTCTGATTTGTAGAGAAGTGTCAACAATCTCATTTTATCCTGAAAATCACAAAGTTTGTAGATGCCTTTAAAAGTTTTGTGGGTATTTTTTAAAGTTTTGTTTTTTTAGAAGTTCCAAAAGGCTACAAGGTAAACAAGCTATTCCACAGAACCTTTTCTGCACATGAGATATGGTACTATGCAATTTCCATAGGAGGAAGTCAGGGCTTCTTGTGCTGCTGCTGCTAAATCTAAGGAAAGAAAAACTGAGAAAATTTGAGCAAGGCTTCCACTTCCAGATTTGAAGTAAAATTAAAATACTTATATTTTTTAAACATAATAATGTAAAACCCTTAAGAAAACTGCAAGGCTTTTCTTTTTAAGCAGTTTAAGTAATCATCCATGAGGGCAGACATAGCTTGCTCTCTAGTGTAGCTGAATATGCCCCCATTTCAATTCCTATATTGAAGTCCGAACTCCCAATGTGATGGTATTTGAAGGTGGGGCCTTTTAAAAGCAGTTGGGTTTAGATTAGGTGATGAAGGTAGGGCCTTCATGATGAGATTAGTGTCCTTATAAGAAGAGAAACACAGAGATCCTGCTCTCTCTCTCCACACACGTGCACAAAGAAAGGCCATGTGAGTACAGAGCAAGAAGGTAGCTATCTGTAGCCAGGGAAGAGAGCCCTCCCCAAGATCTGAATCTGTAGGCACCATGATCTTGGAATTCCCAGCCTCCAGAAATAGGAGAAATAAAAATGTTAGGCCATCCTGTCTAAGGTGTTTTGTATAACAACCTGAGCTAAGACACTCTTTTTTCCTATCACATATTATCCCCCAGTCACCAATACTGACTTTAGAACAGTAATAAATACAGAACATTATTGTTTCACATTATTTTTCACCAGAGGCCTAGTGCACAAAATTTGTGCACTGGTAGGGTCCCTAGTGGCTGCCAGCTACCAGCTGGGTACTCCCTTCCTTCCCCCAGTCAGCCCCACCCCCTGGTCCAACTCCCAGAGGATCTTCTGGTCAAGGGACAATTTGCATACTACACTTTTATTATATAGAATATATTTACTCATGAGAATGCTTTGCTCCTTGATTTTAATTTCAAATGGAGATGTACAGAATATTTTATGCTTCTCCCTAAAAAAAACAAAAAAATAACTTATAAAAACTAAATTAAGTTATTGTTTCATTATATGATCCTCATTGGTTTTTGTTTCATGTAAGATAAATGGATTTTTGGCAGAAAACATTGTTTACCACTCCTGAACATATTAAGATACAGAATTAAGTAATCTTCCCTCATATTAAAATATCAACTGAATTAAAATCAGTAATAATTTGTAAAATTCAGCTTCTATTTAAAAGGCACTGTGGGAGATAAGAAGTATAAAACAAGAGCTGCCCTTAAAATGTTTCCTTTTGCCCTAACTGGTTTGGCTCAGTGGATAGAATATTGGCCTGCGGACTGAAGGGTCTCAGGTTCGATTCCGGTCAGGGGCATGTACCTTGGTTGCGGGCACATTCCCAGTAAGGGGTGTGCTAGAGGCAGCTGATTGATGTTTCTCTCTCATCGATGTTTCTAACTCTCTATCCCTCTTCCTTCCTCTCTGTAAAAAATCAATAAGATATACTTTTTAAAAAATGTTTCCTTTTATTCTCTGTTACCAAACCTAAGGTAAGTTCTCAACAATGTGACAAACCATTTCAATTTTCTAACAAGTGATAGCATCAGACTCATGGGATCCATCTTGTCCTCCCCCCTTCACACAAATCTTGCCTGCTAGAACAGACCTAGGTGGGGCAAAAAGTAAAATGTCACAGTGTTCCCACTGGCCATCATGAACACTTACCGATTAGAGCATAACCAGGGAGAAAGGGAAGGAGGGACAGACACGAAAAGAAGGGTAGAGAATGAGAATGAAGAGAAACAAGAAAGAAAATGTTATCTTTACTAATAACTTGTCTGTTTTAAAGTAACCAGGACCAAATCTTAAGAAGAAAAGCATAAATTCTTTCTTACACTGTGAGGAACACTTAGAATTACTTAAAGAAATACATGGAAAGTTGGCCCAAATGAAACATTTTAGACCTACACCAGTGCGGACCTCGGCAGACCACCTAATACTCTCACCAGCTACACCAATGCCAGGATAAAGACACCACTCAAAACAGATGGCCTTGCTTCTCTGACATTGTAGACAGTTTACAGAACATGTGTATTAATGGAGAAGAGAAAACCATGAACACTAGGCCGATGATATACCTATAACCTCCTGCACTCCACTATTTGAAGCAAATATGAGCCTGCATCACTGTGTCCTTTTGCTTACACTGGTTTGCACAATTCAGAACTAGAATTTCCCAACACTTCCTACCAGTTGGTTTCAAAATAACTTGAACGTGAAACATTCAAGTCAATTTGTTTCCATGCTTCTTCCTTCTCCTGCTGAATGCTTATCTGTACTGTTTTCTCGAAAACATAGTGAGTAGTCATTCAAGTTGCTGGCAATGTTTTTTCTGGGCCTGTTACAAAAGATAGGAAACTGACAGACAGTCAGAAACCTGTTTTTATCATCATGCTTCATTGTGACCTGCTGGGCAATAAGAAGTTCAGTGCCATACTTAGTCTGGTCCTTTCCCGGTTCTTTAAAACCTTTATGGCTTAGTCCTCATTTGTAAAGTCTCAGCATGCTGCCTTCTTTTACAACCTTTCCTACAAACTGTAATGGAAAAGCTACTCCGCGGCACCTTATATAACTTTAGTCCTCTCAGGGGTTTTGTCATCCCTTGTAATTTGGCTTTAGAACCAAAAATCTACCCGATGCTTAGTCTCCCAGGGTTGTTGTTCTAATTCCAACTTATTTGACGGTTGCTCTCTTACTACTTATTGAAAGCATTTTTTTAACATTAATTTTCCACTTAAGTGTTGGTCCAGGGTTGCAGATCAGCTCTGCAACTTTTCTAAAGATTTGCAGACCAAGCCGGAGAAGTAGAGTCTGGTTTGCTTTTGTGGAAAAAGTGATACAGACAAATTTGGAAAGCACTACTTAAAGATTCCAAGTTCCAGATCTTACTGAAACTATGTGGGGCTTGAATTCCAATTTGACCCCCATCTAAGACAAAGTTGGTACTAAAACACTGTTTGTAAAGTTCCTAATATTTCTGTCATCAAATACCTTTTGCAAAATAGCACTCTGATCGATAAAACGTAAATGAATCACCAATAAAGCAATTAAATTCCATCCAAGATATTCCTGTACTAAAATTCAAAGGAAAGTGCTTGGCAAAATGCATATTAGTATCTGCCAAACCCCAAACATTTGAAAACAAATAATGACTGTAGGAGGCTTTGGCCACCCCTCTTTGAGAATGTGTGTTTCAGAACCTACGTAGGCTTCATCTTCTAAGTCCTTGAGTGTCAGAGGTCAAGAACCACCAACGAAAGAATTAATCAAGCTGAAGCTCTAGTAAATAAACTTTAAACTCCAAAGCTCTGTCAAGTAGATTCACATACAGTTCAGTTTGTCTGTTGAGAGAAGACTCTTTTTGTCCCCCATTCAGAGTGTTTTAGCCCCAGGATTACCTTTCATTCAGCAAAGATCACCTACATTCTAACTCCTGTGGTTATTAGAGCAAATCATGGGGTGTTGAGAACTTGGGTTCCTCCATCTTAATAAAACAGTTCACGTCCTCAAGGCAGTTAATCCCTGGAAGGCTTTATGCTCCCATCCCCTGACATGCTTGATAAATATGGAAATGCTAAAATGTTCTGACTTGTTAAAAATTTTTCAGCCTGCTTAATGTGCTTTCTGGCTTTAACACGCACAGAGTGCTGACTTGGCATGTCTAGGAGCCTCCATCACCTTCTCTATTGTGTAGACACTGACAACCCCTGGAGCATAAATAAGTCACACTTCACAAAGAAATGTTTATTCTACAAGCTAAGAGGGACTCTCCATTTCTCAAAGAAACAAAAGTAAGGCAAAAGGGAGGGGAGAAGGGTGTGTACCAAAAAAATGTGGCAAAAAAGAAGGAAAGACCCTCAGTTCTACATGATTGCAAAGCTGAAGACCTATAAAAAAATCTGGGTTGGGATAGGTGTGTCTACAGTTGGCTGATGAACAAATCTTTCAGAGTCTGGAATTACTGTGGTAAGAAGCAGCTATTTCTCTTTATCGCTTTAGAAAATGTAATGAATAATGTAGTTTTCTTTCAGTACCTCATATAATTCAAATGAGTCAACTTCCTTTAAACACTATTCAAAGTTAAGAAAATAAAATACTATTATAACCTGTGTGGAGCCACCAGTGCACAGGAAGACAAGCTCTGGCTCATGAATAGGTCCAACTTCTATTCATCTCAAGTAACTAGTCATTTTGAGATAGAATAAACCATTATATAAATACTAAGAAAGAGGGCCGTAAATGTACAAACTGGGCGAGGTGTCTAGAAACCCTGCTCCAGGCACAGGATTCACAGGGAAACTCTATGAAGAAACCACAAAGACAATACACTGATGAAATGCTGATGACACACCGGAATATTCCAGAACTTACAGCCAGCTACACTCGTCAGTCGCTGCCAATCCTGATATTCCCAGATCCACTCATCAAATTCCCAACACTTTGACCATTTCCAGGAAACTGTCTTTATGGGATCTCCTGAGGCTTCTGCCAGTATTAAACTTACAACTGTGAGAACAGCAAGAGTGAGACCCATAGTAGAATGGAAACTGAGGCCTTAGGAATGCCAAGGCACACCTTAGTAAAAAGCAAGCAGTAAAATATCTGAGTGACAGGGAGCAGGAGCAAGAAGTTAAGAAGCCAAGAGTCAGGATGGTATACATACCATTAAAACCACCCAAGAATAATTGAAAATTAGTTGTAGCTCTACTGACATTTCTCAGGACCTGGGGGTGGGGCAGGAAGAAGAGGAGGAGGAGGAGGAGGAGGAGGAGGAGGAAGAGGAGGAAGAGGAGGAGGAGAGGGAGGAGGAGGAGGGGGAGAAGGAGCAGGAGGGACAAGAAGAAGGAAAAGGGAAAAAAAAGGAGGAAGAGGAGGAGGAGGAGGAGGAGGA
>PVJC01001449.1:0-93713 GCA_004026665.1 Murina feae
AGCTTAAGAAATGGTCTTTTCCTAAAGAGAGGGAAACTCCTCCTGGCCAAGGTCTCCAGATGGGAATTAACGCTTTCAGGGCCTAGTTGAGGCAACCAGCGGAGCATTCTGGCCCCGCAGCGCTCTCCGTAGTAGAAATGCAGAGCGTTGAAGGGGCTGATGTTGGCCAAGCCCTTTATCCCTTCACTGCCCAGCCCTCTAAGCAGATGGCCTTGCCTCTCACCTCCCGTGAGGGAAAGCAGTGGGATGGAAGTCACTGCATCTCCTGACCCCAGACATAACAGAGATTCCTGGGCTCAGTCCCTCGCTCTGGTTGGCATGTGGGAGCTGTCTGCTCCAAGCCTTCATTGCCTTTTGAGAGTCACACAGACATGTCTTTCCTACCTTCGCGGGGATATCCCTCTTGTATGGAGCACCCCTGAATCCAGAACTGAATCTTTTGCTATCTCCTTGTTCCTCCCATCACATGTGTCTGTCACATTAAAACTACACAGCTCCAGGTGCTGCCCTCACCCCTTCTCCCATTTACAGCCAACTTCTGAGAAGCAGGCACACTTGTGTCTTTTCTTCATCTCCCTGATCTTCTCCTCAATCCATAGTAGTGTGGCTTCCCGCTGCTTTTCTGAAATGCCTCTCTCCAAGGCCCTCCTGTTGCGGACTTCCCTTTCAGCAGTCCATGGCCCTGTCTCTCCACCTTGACGTGCTCCTGCTCCTTGCCTTGCTCAGCGCAGCACAGCACACCTGAGTCCCCTCCTACCCCCCGGCTGCAGTCTCTCATTCTTCCTCAGGGGCCCTCTTTCGAATTCTGTTTTGACTCTTGTATTTCCCTTCTCGCTCCACACTTGCCCTATGTGATCTTCCATGGCTCCAGTGACTACACTCTTTATCTATAGCCCAGATCTTTCTCCTGCATTTTGGACCTACATATTCATTCACTCACTCATGCATGCACTCACTCAACAGATTGAGAGCCTACCGCTTTCTAAGCACTGTTCTCAGGAATAAAGCAGATCAAGCCCCTGCTCTTGGGGGGTTTAACAATGCAGTAGAGTTGAGCACTACAGAAGAAAACAAGTCATTCCATGCAGGATGAGAGCAAACAGAGCAGTGGGTCAGTGTGCTGGGGACCAAAGGGGCTGCATCTATCAAGGTTAAGTCAGGAAGCAGAGACAAGATATTAAGAAATGAGGGGTATATTGTAGGAATAAGATACTATGGGCAAAGCTAGGGAAGTGGGGGTGCTAAAGAGGGAGTTGGAAGATCAGAAGAAAGTTACGAACCAGCCCCCTGAGGCTAGGTGTGTCCAGCCGGGAGCGGGCCCTGAGAAGTCAGTGAAGAAGTCTGTGGCAGGTTATTTCCTCTGCACCTGGTGGTGACCAGGGCTGGGAGTGGAGAAGAATATTTAGAGATCCATCAGCGCTCACCTGGATTATTGCGCGTTTCCTAATCGGTCTCCCTGACACTATCTGTACCGTGTTCCAAGGTGTCCTTCCCGGTACAGCCTAAGCATCTTTCTAAAATACAATCCTAGCCTGTCAGTCCCTTTCTTAGGACACTGCCTGCTCCTTATTACCTTCCAGATAGCGTGCAGGCTGACTCCTTGGCAGGCTGACAGGGCCCATTAGGACCCTGCCTACCACACCGCTGCCCTCTCTTGCTTCTATCTCTTATAGAGCCTCCCCTTCAGTCTCACCCCAGATCTCCAGATCCTCACTAGGTAAAAATTTCTTCAGTTCCCTATGTTCTTACTCTTTTCCAGACCCCAGGGCACCCTTTTTTTTTCCCCCCACTCACATTCTTTTTCTGGCCAATGCTTACTCACCCTGCAGAACTCAGCTTAGGCACCTCCTCCCCCAGAAAGCCTCTAAGACACCCACCCCACAGACATCTGGGCCCTTCCCACGTGCTCCCCCAGCTCCTTATTAGATCTTCTCTTTGCCCTTGTCTCGTGCTCAGATAACTGCAGGTTTGCCTATTGCTGTGCCTCCCTTGCCTGTGGATGCCATGAGGGAAGAGGCTTCACTGTGACCAGCCCATGCCTGGGCAATGGAGGTGTTTGATAAGTATTTCTGTTGAATTAACAAATATTTATAAGAGCTGTGCAATAAAACATGAATATGGGTATTCTGTCATGTTCTTGTAAAAGCAAAATTTTGTGTATATTAAAATTGCAATTTATAAACAAGAGAAATGTGTGTACAGTTAAAACAAAAAGGGGATGGAAAGAACAAAATATAAATGTTAATAAAGTTTTATCTCTGGGTGGTGGGACTATGAGTGACTTCACTTTTTTATATTTAAGTCTCAAACTGTTCTTTAAAGCTCTTTAAAATCGCCATTAAATATTTTCAAAAGCAATAAATTGCTCTCTTACCACCTACTGCTATTTTTACATTCACATTCCTTCCTAACCACATTTGTTCTATACTTCCAAGAACGGAGGTCTCTGTCTCAGGCAGAGAACGCCCATTTTATTTTCTTTCAGTAGGAGTTGACTGACCTGTCTTATCCCTGTCATCTGCTCCCAGATACCATCTGCCAGAAAACATGTTTCCATCCTTCCTCACTCATCCTGCCATGACAAAAAGTAATCATGGGGGTTTTGAGTTGTATCAGAATGGCATACTGACTGGTATTTATAGACACATAAATGGCCCCGGTGTGGCTCCCAAATATGGCTTTCAACAATAAGCTTTCCCCAGGGTCCCCCAAGGGAACATACAAACAGAAGACAAAACAAGGCAAAGGAGCTGTTTGTGCCCAGTGGGTTCTTTGCCCCAGTGCAGAGCTGAGTCAGGTCTCCATTGGCTGTGTTGGGTGACCTTCTTCTCTCCAGCTTAGCCCAGCTTAGCCCAGCTTCGGATCCTGCAGCTCTCACTGCGTGAGGAAGGACAATCCTGGGCACGCCTGATCAGGGAAGAAGAGGAAGGTTCCGTGAGGAGTGTGTTGGCCCTAGAACCCAGAACAGCAGTGATCCCAGAGGCCTCGCTCAGCTGTGGGAACCTCACCAGGTTTGCAGAACAGTGGCAGTAAGTGTCCGCTGAATCCAGGAGAGAAAGCAGACCAATCTCTGACCCTGAGCACCCTCATTATGAAGTTTCCTTGGGAATAATTTTCCCCAAAGACACCTTCTTTTTATCATTTTGTCATTTCAGGCCATGTTAGGATCTCTGGATTTGATCTGGTAGGAAAAGGGTGAGCCTCGACAGTTGCCAAGTAGTGGATATGCTTGGTTGGTTTAGTTGCCCGAAAAAGAGATTCTAACATCAGTGAGTGTGGTGGGCTGAGAACTGGGACAGGGGTTGTTGGTAAGAGGCCACTTCGGTATTCTCCCACAGACAGACCATAAATGTAATCATCGATTGTCAATCATCTAGATTATCCCCATTTGCCGTTATAATGTGTGCAATGCATCCTTAAACACCCCTGCATTGCATTTTCTATTTCTTTATAATAAATTCCTAGAAGTAGAATTACTGGTTAAAAGAGTGTAAATCTTTATAAGACTCTTGATGATTCCAAATATTTGAGTCTTGGTGTCTGGAAAGAACAATTTTCTTTCCAGAAAACTTTTTTCAGTTCATACTCCCACCAGCTGTGAGTAACAGTGTCAAGTCACACCCTTGCCAGTACTATTTTTTTCCCCAATCTTTGTTAATCTGATATTCTGAAAAAAGACATCTCATTTTAATTTGCATATTCTGACTACCAGCCATCTTTAAAATATTTAATGTGTTTATTTACCTTTCATAACTTTGTTTCAAAGCTCCTTATATTTTAAAAACATTATCTTTTACCATATTAATTGGAGATATTGTTCAATGTTCTAAATTGTCCATGAGCATTGGAAAATAGTACACATTCTTTCTATCTAGGATGCAAATTTTACATTACTGCTTTAATTGTTCAGATGGATAATGGTTGGTTAAAAATGTCTCAATAAACTTGTCTTTTGTAAATCTCTTTCTACCATTCTAATAGGTTTTGCTTCGTGCCTTTTGACACTATAGCGTTTGGAGCATTAAGTATTGATTGGATTCTTTAAGGAAACAGGTGGCCTGCTCTAAGTGGGTAATTTGAGGAGGGACTGTGTGCAAAGGTGTGGTTCTGGGGCAGTGAAACCACAGTGGCAGAACAGTACCCTAAGGGCCAGAAGCAGCAGCAAGGGACCATCATCTTCCTTAGGCTGTGAGGGGCAAGGGTGAGAGCAGATACAAACCTGGACTCAGGGAGGGCCTATGGGAACTAAGGCCTCAGGGGAGGAACAGTGCCAACAGGAAGGCTGCTAGGGAACTAAGCATCCCAGCCCCACCATTCAACTTCTCCCTAATCTCCTGCTGGTGTTCTCCACTGGCCAAACCCCAGGGCAAGCAGAGGGAAAGGCAGCTGTCGGGATGGCCCCTGCAGGTAAGCCTGCTGAGGCCCAGAGCAGTGAGGAGACAGAGGAAGAGTGAATCTGGAGGAGAATGCAGGTGTCCAGACCAAAGATAAGAAGTTTAAAAGTCCCTATGGAGACAGCAAGATGGCGGTATAAGGTAAACACCGTAAATGCAGCCGTGAACAACTATTTCAGAATAACCACGAAAAGAAAACATGGACACCACTCACACCCACAGGAAGGCTGGCTGAGTGAAAATTCTACAACTAGAAAGAGTCTGAAACTCAGAGGAGTGGCGGAAGCAAAGTGCAGAGGTACGGAGGCGCATGCACGGGGTTCAGGGAGAGGGCTGGCGCCAGAGGACGCGGTTCTTTTTCAAACCAGAGGAGCCACAGGCCCCCCAGTCGCTCTGAACTCCAGATCCAGGCAAGTTTCTGAGGACCCAGATGCATACCCGGAGAAGGGGGACTGACTGGCACTGGGAGGAAATCCAAAGTGGGTTTCTCTCAGCGTTGCTTGCAGCAATTACCGCAGGACACAGAGACCTGGTGTCTCTCAGTGCAGGGCTGAGAAGTGGCCATAGCTATTTACTCCACCCCGTAGACTCCCCGAGGCCCTGCCCCTCCCAAGCTGCCTCAGAGGTTTTTGCATATTAAAGGCTGAGTAGCCTAAGGCAAAGGCTAAATCAACGCCTCTTTAAAGATACAAGAGCCAGCCTCACCCAGTGGCCAGAGTGGGACCATCCTAAATAAAATTCAGATCCACAAGGAACACACTTGGGGCAGATGCAGTGAGCACAAAAGCCGCACTGAAACAACTCTTGCCCCACAAGGGTGTCTCCAGCACAGAAGTTCTCCCACTATAGACATAGCTGACTCTCACAACTAAGTGGATTAGACGTTAATTCCTGTCAGTGATCACCTAACTCAGAAAGGGAAGCAGCCAAAATGTGGAGACAAAGAAACAGGTCACAGATGACAGAAATGGAAGAAAGAAAATGACAGAATATAGAGTTCAAAACCATAGTTATTAGGTTTTTCAAGAATTTTCTAGAGACTGCCGATAAATTTAGTGAGACCCTCAATAAATCTAATGAGACCCTCAAGGATATGATAAAGGACCAACTAGAAATTAAGCATACACTAACTGAAATAAAGAATAATATACAGAGATCCAACAGCAAATGAGAGGATCAAGAATCAAGTCAAAGATATGAAATATGAAGAAGCAAAATCCACCCAGGGGGAAAAGCAAAAAGAAAAAAGAAAAAGGATCAAAAAGTATGAAGATAGTGTAAGGAGTCTCTGGGACAACTTCAAGCATACCAACATCAGAATTATAGGGGTGCCAGAAGAAGAGAAAGAGCAAGATATTGAAAACCTATTTGAAGAAATAATGACAGAAAACTTCCCCTACCTGGTGAAAGAAATAGACTTTCAAGTCCAGGAAGCGCAGAGAATCCCAAACAAAAGGAACTGAAGGAGGACCACACCACGACATATCATAATTAAAATGCCAAGAGCAAAAAACAAGGAGAGAATCTTAAAAGCTGCAAGAGAAAATCAGTTAGTTATCTACAAGGGGGAAACCCATACAACTGTCAGCTGATTTCTCAACAGAAACTTTGCAGGCCAGAAGGGAGGGGCAAGAAATATTCAAAGTGATGAATAGCAAGAACCTACAGCCAAAATTACTTTACCCAGCAAAGCTATCATTGAGAATTGAGGGTCGGATAAAGAGCTTCACAGAAAAGAAAAGGCTAAAAGAGTTCATCACCACCCAACCAGTATTATATGAAATGCTGAAAGGTATCCTTTGAGAAGAAGAAGAAGAAAAAGGAGAGTAAAAATTATGAACAACAAATACATATCTATCAACAAATGAATCTAAGAATCAAGTGAATAAAAACTCTGATGAACAGAATAAACTGGTGAATAGAATAGAATCAGAGGCATAGAAAGGGAGTGGATTGACAATTTTCGGGGGTTAAGGGTGTTGGGAGTGCGTGAAGAGAATGGACAATAATTGTACACCTATGGATGAGGACAGTGAGGGGGCAAGGACAGAAGGTGGGGTGGGAACTGGGAGGAGGGGAGCTATGGGGGGAAAAAAGAGGAACAACTGTAATAATCTAAACAATAAAGATAAATTTAAAAAAAAAGTCCCTATGAATTTTAACTCTCATCAATAGAAACTGAACTTTTGGGGTCCTCTTTGTCCGTAATTCTCCTTTTCTGATATCTTGTTTACGTGCTTCTCCAATGTAATTTTAGTCTATGCATTTTCTTCTAATGGTAAGTTTAGTTTAATTTTGTTATCCACATAGCTTGTACTGTGGTTAAAAATGTTAACTGTGAGCTAAAAGTAAAGAGAAAATGCCTGGATAGTGGACAGAGTCTGTGAGCTATCCCCTAATATCCATGTTCCCTCTTCTCTACAATAATAGGACCCTTAACTATCACCTGGGCACATGGCTGTTCAGAATAAATCCTATATTTCCCAGCTTTCTTGTAGCGAGGATGGCCATGGGACTAAGATCTGGCCCACAGGATGTGCGGGAAAGTGAAGTAGTCATACTGGTCATTTCCTTGAAGGAAGGCGTGTGAGTTCTTCCCCCTTCCTCCCCCCTGCTGAGTGGAGTCTGGAAGTGGTGGAGAGTCACCTGGACCCAGTGATGCTGAAACAATAGATCGACTATACCACCTGGATCGCTTATTCCAGACACTAGATGGGAAAGACATAAACGTCTCTTAAACTTAAGTCACTATTATTTTGAGTAATACATCAAGCCTAATTCCTAACTACGTACTACAGATATCGAGGAGAAGAATTTTAGCCATCCAAGAGAATAGAGATTAACATTTTCTGAGCACCTACTCTAAGTTTTCATCTATATTGTAGCATTTAATCCTCCCAATAATCCTGCAAAAATGAGTGATTATCTTGTTATTCATGAGGAGACTGACGCTCAGTTAGCTTAAGAAACTTGCTCACAGTCACACAGCTAAAACCCTGACTAGATCAGGGCTTGGACGAGGGCGTATTTATCTGGTTCCAAAGCCAAGGTTTCCTTCATGTCAATCATCTGAAGATGAATGAACAGAAAGGAGACTTCTAACTGGGCCAAGAGCAAACTTACATACAGGCCTAATTGCCTCATATCCTATAGAAACAGTGTGCTTTGGGGAAACAAATAGATAAATCATAATACCTTGTTATCATAGCAACT
Organism: Murina feae; assembly: GCA_004026665.1. Classification (NCBI taxonomy): domain Eukaryota; kingdom Metazoa; phylum Chordata; class Mammalia; order Chiroptera; family Vespertilionidae; genus Murina; species Murina feae. The sequence continues at coordinate 7,608 of PVJC01001449.1, forward strand.
GTTGTTTACAACTAGAATTCACTCTTCAGCTCTGAGGAGAGCCAAGAGCCCTCAGCTGTGAGGATTTGTGAGTAATAGGAAATGCAAGAACTCAGCCTCCTGCCCTCCAAGCGAGAGGTCTTGGAAGACTAAAATATATCATGCACGAAGTCAAACCTTTATGACTCACATGCCATTGCCAGCACCATCCTAGCAACTGTCTTGATTCAGAGAAAATTACATTCCCCATGTCTCTTCTTTGCACACTGGTGGCAGGCAAAAGGGGAAAAGAATTATAGAAACTTCGGGCTGATTTTATACTTCTCAAGGATTGTAAGAAAATAGATTGGGTTAGGAAATGTGTTCAGTTCCTGGGTATCACTGGGTTGTCATTATCAGATTCCACATTTGTACTATCTTTTTTTTATTTATTGATTTTTTACAGAGAGGAAGAGAGAGGGGTAGAGAGTTAGAAACATCGATGAGAGAGAAACATCAATTAGCTGCCTCCTGCACACCTCCTACTGGAGATGTGCCCGCAACCAAGGTACATGCCCTTGACCGGAATTGAACCTGGGACCTTTCAGTCCACTAGCCGACGCTCTATCCACTGAGCCAAACCAGTCAGAGCTACATTTGTACTATCTTAGGCTCTCTTGCAGATGGCTAATTTGGGGTGCACTATGAAGTTAGCCCATCTCTAAAAATAGTCAGGTTGTCACTGCTGTTGTCTAGCATGAGGCCCCATTATCCACACAAAGATGCATATTCTGTGTGCTCCTGAAGGACCCAGTCCTTGGTGGGGGATAACAAAGCTTTGTGAGTTCTATGTGAAAAGGCAGAGTCCAGCTGGCATAGCATCAACCCATGAACCAGGAGTCGTGGTTCCATTCCTGGTTAAGACACATGCCCTGGTTGTGGGCTTGATCTCCAGTGTAGGACATGCAGGAGGCAGCCAATCGATGATTTTCTCTCATCATTGATGTTTCTATCTCTCTGTCCCTCTCCCTTCCTCCCTGAAATCAAGAAAAAATAATATACTTTTTTAAAAGGCAGGGAATGACACCTTCTCCATCTATTTGCCACTTGACCCTGAAACAACTCTGGATTCTGGTATTCTCTCCAAGTTTCTCTTTAAACTAATATAAGGACTTCTCTCTTCTAAGCTACAGGTATGAGGTGTAGGTCAAGATTAATTTTTTGCAGATGAATGTCAATTGTTACAAGATTTTTAGTTGAAAAGACGATTCTTTCTTCATTGAAGTGCTTTGGCATCTTTGTCGAAACTCTATTTACCAACTTCACACCATATATACAAATTAACTCAAATGGACCAAAGACCTATAAGCTATAAGAGCTAAAGCTATAGAATTCTTAGAAGATGAGTATAAATCTCCATGACCTTGGTTTTGTAGCTATGACAACAAAAACATGAGCGATAGTACAAAAATAAATTGATCTATAGCAAAATTTAAAATTTTGTGTCAAAGGACAGTATCAAGAAAATGAAAAGACAACACATAGAATAAAAAAATTACAAATCGCATATCTGATAAGGGTATAATATCTAGTATATACAAAAAAATTGTCACAACTCAATAATGAAAACACAGTTTCAAAATGGACAAAGGGTCTGAATAGACGTCCCTGTAAGGGAGATTTACAAGTGGCCTAAACACGTAAAAAGATGCTCAACACCAGCCATTTGGGAAAAGCAAACCAACATCACAATGAGATACCACTTCAAAGCCACTACGATGCCCGTAATAAAACAAAACCAAACATAAAATGGAAAGTAACAAGTGTTGATGAGGATGTAGAGAAATTAGAACCCTTCCGCATTGCTGGTGGAAATGTGAAATGATATGGAAGCTATATGAAACAGTTGGGCTGTTCCTCGACAAATTACACATAGAATTGCCATGTGACCCAGCAATTCCATTTCTAGGTACATATCCAAAAGATTTGAAGTCATATGTCCAAACAAAAACTTGTACAAGTGGTTAACAGTAGCACTGTTCAGATGGAAATACTCTAATGTCCATTGAATAATGAATAAACAAAATGTGGCATATTCATACAATGTATATTATTCAGACATAATGTGAATGAAATATAATGCATGTTCCAACATGGGTAAACTTTGGAAACATTAAGCTAAGTTAAAGAAGCCAGACACAAACAGCTATATATTGTTTAATTCCATTTATATAAAAAATCTGGAATAAGACAATCCAGAGATAGAAATCAGATTAGAAAATGGACATTGGCAGGGGCTGGGAGCAGAAGGGAATGAAGAGTGACTGCTTAATGGGGACAGTTTCCTTCGGCAGTGATGACATTTTCTGGAGCTAGATAGTGGTGATGGTTCCATAACACTGTAATGCATTAAATGCCAATGAATTGTATCCTTCAAGGTGATTAGCATACCAAAAAATGGCCATTGGCCACATTTGTGTGGGTCTATTGTGACATTGATTTATATGTCTATTCCTTCACAGATATCACACTTTTGATTATTTATAGCTTTATAGTAAATTTTTTAATTAGGTGATGTGATTCCTCCAACTTTTTTCTTCCTTTTAAAATTTGTTTTGGCTATTCTAGTTCCTTTGCTTTATTGAAATACAATTCCCTTACCACCCTCATTCACCAACTGAAAGTATACAACGTTAATCATTTCAGTACATTCACATATATGTATAACCATCAACACAGATGATTTTAGAACACTTTATGACCTCAAAAAGAAATCCCTTACTTATAGCTATCATCTCCATACTCCCAGTCCTAAGCAACCAGTTATCTACTTTCTGTCTCTATAGACTTCCCTGTTCTGGACTTTCATGGGAATGAAAATCATATAATACGTGGCCTTTTGTGACTGGCTTTTTTTTCACTTAGCATTCAGGTCCATCCATGTTGGAGCATGTATCAGTACTTCATTTCTCTTGAGGGCTGAATAATATTCCATTATATGGACAGACCACATTTTGTTTATCCATTCACCTGTTGATGGGCATTTGGGCTGTTTCCACTTGTTTGGCTATTACTGTAAATAACTAGAGGCCCAGTGCATGAACTTCCTGCAAGAGTAGGCCTTCCTTCCCCCAGCTGCCAGCACCAGCTTACTTCTGGCACCCAGGACCTGGGCTTCGCTCCGGCCGCCGGCTTTGGTCTGGAATGATGTCCCATCTAGTCAGTATATTATGCTTTGATTATTATAGATTATCATAGATGTTGATATAAACATGTGTGTACAAGTTTCTGTGTAGACACGTGTTTTCATTTCTCTTGGGTAATATATATAGGAGTAGAATTCTGGGGTCATATGGTAACTCTGTTTAACTTATTGAGGAACTGACAAACTGTTTTCTAAAGTGGCTGCACCATCTCACAGTTCCACCAGCAGTCAATGATTTGATATTCAAATATTGAACCAATCTCCATAAACCCTGGGATAAACCCGATCTGGTCCTGGTGTATTATTGTTTTCCTATATTGCTGGGTTCAATTTGCTAATATTTTGTTAAACACTTTTGTTTCTATGTTCGTGAGGAATATTAATCTATACACTAATCTGTAGTTCACTTCTCTTTTTTTCTTTTTTGGTACTTTGGTTTTGGTATAACAGCAATGCTGATCTGTAAAATACGTTGGAAAGGGTCCTCTTCTATCCCCTGTACTTGATTGTTTAAAATTGGCATTATTACTTCTTTAACTATTTAGAATTTACAAGTGAAACTATTTGGACCTTGATATATCCTTTCAGAAGGTTTTTAACTAAAATTCAATTTATTTAGTAGTTGCAGAACTCTTTAGATGGTTTAATCTTGATTGAATTTTGGTAGTTTTTGGTTTTTAAGGATTTTATTTCATTAAAGTTATTGGATATATGTGTTTTGAGTTGTTTATTTTTTATTATTCTTTAATGACTGTAAGTCAGTGGTGTTATACACTTTTTATCACTGATATCAGTAACTTGTGACATCTTTTTTTTTTTTCTTTGTCAGTTTTGCTGATAGTTGTATTAATTTGATCAATTTTATTGATTTTTTTAAGAACCAGATTTTGGTTGATTGATTTTTTTGGTAGGTAAATTTCATTGATATCTTCTCTTTATTTATGTCTGTATTTCTGCTTTCATTGGGTTTATTTTGCTGTAATTTTTCTAGTTTCTCAAATGCGTAATTTTAGTTTATTAATTTGAGAACTTTCTTGTTGTTTTTTTTTTAATATAAGCAAGGAACTTATAATGCAATGAATTTGTAAAAATCCTTTTAAGGCATTCTACAGATTGTTAGGTTAGTTTCATTTCAAAATAGTTTCTACTGTCCCTTGAAACATTTTTGACTCATATGTTACTTAGAAGTTTAATTCCTGTGTATTTGGAGATTTTCCTATTATCTTTCCATTTTGATTGTAGTAAATTCCATTTTGCTAAACAACATACTTTGTATGACCACAATTCTTTTTAAAAATTTAAGACATTATATGACCCAGGATAGATCTATTTTGATGAATGCTTGATAAGGACTTCAAAAGAATGTGAATTCTGCTATTATTGTTGGCTGGAGCGTTCTACAAATGTTAATTAAATACAGTTGATGGCGTTGTTCAGTTCTATGCTGATTTTCTATCTCCCAGCTCTATCCGTTACTCAGAGAAGGTGTTGAAGTCCCTTATCATAATTTTGAATTTGTGTATTTCTCCTTCCAGTTCCATTTGTTTTTGTTTTCTGTGTTTTGAAGCTTTGTTGTTGTTGTTATTAAGTACATATGCATTTAGGATTGGTATGACTTTGAAATTGACTCTTTTACCATTATACTAGAGGCCTGGTACACGGAATTCTTGTATGATAGGGCCCCTAGGCATGGCCGCAATCAGGGCTGATTGGGGCCTTCTGGTTGCCAGCTGGGGCCTTCCTTCTGGCTGCTGGCTGAGACCTCCCTTCCCTGGCTGCTGACCAGGACTTTCCTTCGTTCTGCACTTCCCCCTGGTGGTCAGCACATGTCATAGTGAGCGGTAGAACTGGTCTCCCAGTTGAACTCCCACAGGGACATTTTGCATATTAGTGTTTTGTTGCATGTTAATGTTGCTCTTAATCTCTAGTAACTTTTTTTTGTTTTGAAATCTACTTCATCTACATTATTAAAGCCACTTCAACTTTTTATTTTATTTATTTATTTATTTATTTATTTATTTATTTATTTATTTATTTGAGAGAGGAAGTGAGAGAATCATTGATTTGTTATTCCACTTATTTATATATGCATTGGTTACTTCTCTTATATACCTTGACCAAAGATCAAACCTGTAATCTTAAAGTATCCAGGGACAATGCTCTAACCAAATGAGCTACCCAGCCAGGATTCCAACTTTTCTTATGATTGAAGTTTGAATGGATTATCTTTTCCACCTTTCTAATTTTAACCTGTTATTATCCATTTAATTTTTTTATTCATCCTGTATCATGTATATGATTATTATATACATTTGTATATTATATATTATTTACCATTATACTATACTAGGGGCCCGGTGCACAAAAATTTGTGCACTCAGGGTGGAGGGAGTCCCTCAGCCCGGCCTGTGCCCTCTCACAGTCTGGGACCCCTCAGTGGATATCCTATGATGGCCCCAGTCTGCCAGGAGCTTTCTGTGTATGTGTGTGTGGCCACTGGGGACCTGCCCCCAGCTGCTTCAGAGGCTCGGAGCAGTCCTCTTGTGTGTGTCTATCTGCTGGGGGCCTGCCCCCAGGCACACCGTGGAGGCTTGGAGCAGGCACCCCCTCTATGATGATCTCTCAGACTCTTGCCCTCCCCTGCATGTTGTTTTCTTTTTTGAGCTGTAGCCAGGGCTGGGTGCGGCCTGCCTCCCAAGCTTGCCTACTGCCCATCGTCCTCCAGCCACCAGAAAGCAGGGAAAACCCTGCCTCGTGGTCAGGCCAGCCTTTTCCTGCTCCCTGATCCCCAGAAGGGGTCTGGGGAGCCACCAAGCAGGACTCCAGCCCCCAAGAGCTTGCTTTCCCACTCCCCAGTGGCCCCCGAAGGGCCTGGGGAGCCGCCAAGCAGGCCACCGACTCTTTCCCACTCACCAGTCCCCTGCTGCCTTCCTTTCCCACTTCCTGGTGCCGCCAAGGGGTCTGGGGAGCTGCCAAGCAGGCCCCTGGCCCCTGCAGCCTTGCTTTCCCGCTCCCCGGTGCCCCGCAAAGGGCCTGGGCAGCTGCCAAGCAGGCCGAGACCACCCTGCTGCCTCTTTCCCACTCCCTAGCCCGCCACCTTGCTTTCCCACTTCCTGGTGCCCTGCTAGGGGCCTGGGAAGCCCACCAAGCAGGCTGCCGACCCCCTGCCGCCTGTTTCCCGCTCCCCGATGCCCCTCCAAGGGCCTGGGAAGCCCACCAAGCAGGCCGCCAACCCCCTGCTGCCTCTTACCCGCTTCCTGGTGCCCTCCAACCCTGCCGCCTCTTTCCCACTCACGGGTCCTGGGTCCTGCGCTGCCCTGCCCTGCAGCCGCTCTGTGCACTCGGGAGGTCCCTCAGCCCGGCCTGTGCCCTCTCACAGTCTGGGAGCCCTTGGGGGATGTCCACCTGCTGGTGTACCTGACCAGCCTGGATGAGGGGCTTTAAGGCTGCCCACAGCTCCCATTGCCCAACGTCCTAGCAAGGCCGGCTGGATGCAGGTTTCCTATAATTGATGCTGTTCCTTTAAGGCGAGGCCTTTTACTAACGAAGCCTCCTCTCTGCCTCACCTCTCGGCTTCTATAATGAAACAATTGTTACACTTAATTGTTGCAAATGTGCGTTTTGCTTCAGGCCAAAGGCTAAGGAGCCAGCGAGCAGGTAGTTTCCCTTTCGCTCCTGCTGCAACGGACGCTGCCTAAATGTTTACTCAGGTCCGTGAGTGGAGGCCGCCATGTTGACTGGGCTAATTTGCATACAGCCGTTCTGATTGGCCTTGGGCGTCCCGGAGAAACGGTTAATTTTACTATTTCGCTTTTATTAGTTTAGATTGTAATTTTTATGTTATTATGGATAAAGTGAATAATTTGTACACACTTGTTTTTTAATTCATTTTATAATTTCTGTGTTTTAATTAGTGTATTTAAACCATTTACATCTCATAATGTAATTTGACATATTTATAATTCATTTTCTATTTATTCCCTCATTTTTTGTTCTTCTTTGTCCCTTTCCTACCTTCTTTTGAGATTTTTTAACACTTTTTCAGAACTCCATTTTAATGCACCGATTAGGCTTTGAATGTTCTTTTTGTGCTGTTTCTTTCATAGTTTCTATAAGATTATAATACACATATTTAACTTTCCAAAGTCTTCTTTTAATCAATTTTACTATTTCAAGTGAAATTTAGAAATAGTACTACTAAACAGGCCCCATTACCCTTCCACTTTTATGTTTTAGTTATTACTATATCTACACACATTAAAATGCTCCTGAGAATAGAAAAGCACAGTCATGGAAATTAAAAATTGAATAGATGTGCTTACAAGTACACTGAGCCAAAGTGAAATGAGGATTAGTACACTGAAGATATATGAGTATCTTTTAAAAGTCTGGATTAAATCATGGGGGCGGGGCAGGGGAAATAGTCTAGGAAATACTAAAAAGAAGATAAGGGACATATGGACCCTAGTGAAGAGATGTACCATGCACACAATTAAAGACCCAGGGGAGAGGAGAAAGAGAACGGAGCAGACACACCACTTGAAGAAAACCAATGGGGAAAAGTAAATGATCACGATGAACTCCAGGCATGATAACCACGAAGAAAAGACACACCTACCCACATCATCGCCCAACTGCTGAGAATAAAAACAAAAGAAAAAAATCCTAAAAGCTTGCAAGTAGAAAGACGTAGTGCTTTCAAAGGAGTATATATAGGGATTAATCTAAATGAAAATGCTGCATAGTAACAATAAAGTCTCATGGGTATAAACCGCATGTGAAATTAAAACACACTGGAGTAACAAGACAAAAGCCTGAAGAAGAGTTATTTATGGTGCTTACATTGCCTGAAATAGATCAATAATATATATAGCAATCTCTAGTGGTAATATATGTGATAAGCTTCTATATCCATGCTGATTTCATATATGTTAAAAATATTTTAAAAATGTATACCCAATAACCTAATAAAGATAAAAAAGAATTTTAAAATACTTGTTTAATGCAAAAGAAGGCAATAAAGTTGCATAAATGAAAGCAGAAGAGTGGGTATGAATATAAAACAAATAATAACATGGTAGACATATATTCTAATATATCAACAATTAGATTAAATGTAAATGGACTAAAAACTCTACTCAAAAGTCAAAGATTATAAGACCATATTAAAAAAAATAGCAGCAGCAATGAAAATAACAACATGTGTGGTTGGTTTTTTTTACATGAGAGAGAACTTAAGTATAAGGACAAAGGAATGTTAAAAGTAAAAGGATAGAAAATGATATACTATACACATTAACAGAAAGAAAGTTGATGTAGCTAGCTATATGAATAACAACAATCAAAAATAAATTATGAAGCCAAAACCACTACTAGTCAGATATTTCATAATAATAAAAAGGTCATACAGCAGTAGGATATAACAACTTTAAATTTGTAAACATCTAATAATTAGCCTCAAATTATACAAAGCGGAAATATACAAACCAAATTGAGAAATAAGCAATGCCAACTGTGAGTTGGAAATTTTAACATATCTCTTTCAGTAACTGATGGAACAAGCAAATAAAAATCAATAAAAACTTACAGAATTTGAACAACATGATTAACAAACATGACCTATTTGATATAGAATTCACATTTTCTAAAGATAATATGAACAATTTTCTTAGGATGCTGAGGCATAAAGCAAGTCTCAACAAATTTCAAAAAAATGGAATAAAACTGAGTGTGTGTTTGACTAAATCAAAGTTAACTTAAAAATTAATAACAAAAAGATAAGTAGAAAAAAGCCTCTAAGTGTTAAGAAATTCTATCATGTGCATTCAAAACAAGAGTGTACTCTTTGAAAAATCTAATGAAAATTGATAAATCCTTAGCAGAACTCATTCATAAAATGGTGAGAAACACAAATTATTAACTTCATTATTAAAAGGATACTTTGTTGTAGTTTCTATAGGCATTAAAAAGAACTTAAGAATAAAGAAAAAGAAAGTATGAAACACTTTATGCCAAAGTTTTTTAATTCCAATTAAATAAACATATGCTAGATAAATATAACTTATCAAACTGGACTAAAAAAAATAGAACATCTGAATAGTACTACATGTATTTCAAACATTGAGTCTGTAATTTGAAACCTTCCCACAAAGAAGTTCCAAAGCCTTCATCAAACTTTAAGGAAGAAAGAACACCAATGTTATACGAACTGTGCCAAAGAATGAAAAAGGAGTAAGTACTTCCCCACTTGTTTTATGAAGATAGATGCAAAAATAAACAAAGTAGGAGCAAAGTGAAACCAGTGATATGTATAAAAAACCAAGTTGGGTTTATCCCAAGAATGCAAGGTGAAAGGTTATTTTAACATTCAAAAACTCAATGTAATTTACTACATTAATTATAGTTGAGAAGAAAAATTGAGCAATTATCTCAGTAGATGCAGAAAAAATGTATAAAACTCAACATTCATCGAGGAGAATATAATTTTTTTAAAATTGTCAGCAACAAGGAGTAGAAGGAAACTTCCTTAATTTGATAAATAGTATCTACAAAAAAAACCAGCAAACATCATACTTAGTGATAAAATATTAAAAACTTACCCCCTAAGATCAGAAATAAGACAAAGTTATCTGCTATTACTTCTATTCAATGTTTATTAAAGATTTCAGTCAATGTGTGAAGGCAACTAAATAATATAGATTAAAAAAATAGAAATGTCATTATTCACTGGTGACATGATTGTGCTCATATAAAATCTAGAACAATTTGAAGATTAATTATTGCAATTAACATGAATTTAATAAAGTCACTGGAAACAAAATTAATATAGGAAAATCATTTGTACCTCTATATACTAGCAGCATACAATTAAAGGATAGAAATTTTTATATGGTGCCACTTACAAGCTATCAAAAATATCAAATACCTAGGCCTTAAGTATCAAATACCTCCCTTGCTCAACTCTTATACCTTATTATTAAAATACAAATATCATTGAGAGAATTTTGTAAGACAAATAAATGGAAGTATATATCCTATTAAGCAGTGGGAAACTCAGCCCAGCCGGTGTGGCTCAGTGGTTAAGCATGGACCTATGAACCAGGAGGTCACAGTTTGATTCCCGGTCAGCACACATGCCCAGGTTGCGGGCTTGATCCCCAGCAGGGGATGTGCAAGAGGCAACTGATGGATGTTTCTCCCATCTTTGATGTTTCTCTCTCTCGCTCTCCCTTCCTTTCTGAAATCAGTAGAACTATACTATATCTAATACACATGGAGACTCACATATACACAATCATAGGATTCAGATAAAAGTTACACTACCATGCAGTGGAGCAAGAATGCCTTTTCAATAAGTTATGCTGTGTAACTTGAAAATCCACAGGAAAAAAATGAAAAGAATCTTGGCCTTTACAGAACATCATAGGCAAAAACTAAATTCCAGGCGGATGGTAGCTCTGTATCCTGCAAAGGGGTCAGGTGGTAAATACTTAATGCTTTGAGGGCTATATGGTCTCTCTTGCAATTATTCAGCTCTACTGTTGCAGTACAAACATGGCTCTGCTCCAATAAAACTTTGTTTACAAAAACAGGTGGACAGTTGCCCTGGCTGGTTTGGCTCGGTGGATAGAGCGTCAGTCTGCGGACTGAAAGGTCCCAGGTTCGATTCCAGTCAAGGGCATGTACCTTGTTTGTGGGCACATCTTCAGTATGGGGTGTGCAGGAGGCAGCTGATCAATGTTTCTCTTTCATTGATGTTTCTAACTATCTATCCCTCTCCCTTCCTCTCTGTAAAAAAAAATCAATAAAAAATATTTTTAAAAAACAAACAAACAAACAAAAAAAAAAAAAACAGGTGGACAGTCAATGCCATCAGATGCATTCTTGACTAGGTGATATTGACCCCAGGGGAGTAGAAATTCATTCTTGGGGGTGTGTGTGAGAATATCTTATTCTTTTCTGTATAAAGCACAGATAGACATGTAGTACATAAACAGATACAGGTACATATGTGGTATTAAAGTTGTACAGTAGAGGAACCGGTTGTGATTATGGGGAAAAGTGCCAAGCGTCTGGGGGTGTGATATTTTAATTATCTACTTCTTCATAACAACGTTACCACAACAACGCTAGTGGCTTAAAGAAACACACGTGTATTGTGTGACAGTTTCTGTGGACCAGGCTTGTCTGGGTCCCCTGGGAGACTGCATCAAGGCATTGGCGGGGGATGGGTCATCGGAAAACTTGCCTGGAGAAGGATCCACTTCAAGCTCACAAGGTCATTGGCAGCTTTCAGTTCCCTGCAGGCTTGGGATTGAGGACTTTAGTTTCTTCCTAGATGTTGCCCTTAGTCCCTCGCTACACGGCTCTCCTCATTGGGAAGTTCACAATATGGAAGCTTGCTTCTTCAAAATCAACAAAGAAAGTGTCCCCTAGCAAGAGAGCTGTTACAATGTTGGTAACATAATGAGAGAAGTGACAGCCCAGCTCCTTTGCTGTGTTCTATTGTCTAGAAGCAAGACCCAGGTCTCTTCTGTATGCAAGGGGAGGGGATTACACAAGGGTGTAAATGCTAGGAGGAAGGGATGATGGGGATCACTTTAACATCTATCCATCACAGGTAATATGGGGGGGGGGGAGGGAAGGGTTGAGAAGCATTGTTCCAAAAGATAGCATGGGAGAATGTTTATGATCTTAGGTAAGCAAAGATTTCTAAAATAGAACATAAAAAAGCACTAAGTACAATGGGGAGAAAAAGATAAATCAGACTACATTAACATTAAGAACTTCTATTCATCAAGAAAACACCATTAAGAGGGCGGGGGGGAAGTAAGCATTAAAGAGGAAAAGGTGTTTAGAATAGATATATCTGACAAAGGTGAGAAAGAACATGTGTCCAGCATATATAGTACAGAATTCCTGTAAATCGGAAAGATAGATAAACCACTAGAGAAAAATGGGTAAAAGGCTTGAATGGGCATGCCACAAAAGAGGATATCTAAATAGCCAATAAGCATATGAAAAGGTGTGCTGTATCATTAGTCATTAGGGAAATGCAAATTAAAAATCACAGCAAGGGCTAAATTGTAAAGACAAAAATGCTTGCAAGGATATAGGGCCACTAGAGCTCTCCAGCACTACTGGCGAATTGGTAAGAACCCCTTTGGGTAGCATCTGTGGCAGTAGATCTTGTACTTTGGCAGCGTAAGTGAACAAATGGATGCCTATGGTCCAGCAACTTTAGTGCTGGACACATACTCATGTACCAAAATGATCAGTGAAGCACTCTTCATAATAGTCAAAGCCAATGTTCATCAACACTTGATTAGATAAATGGTATTTATTTACATAATGTAAATCTTTGTAGCAAAGAAAGTTAAAGAATTACTGCTTCAAGCAACAATATGAGTGACTCTCACAATATAATATTGGAAAGGAGACAGATGGTATGTTTTACTAGTATAAGTTTTAAAAGTAAGCAAAACTAATTTATGGTTATAGGAGTGAGAACTGTGATTTCCCTTGGGGGCAGAGGGGTTAGTGACTGGCAGGGGTCTTGAAGGGACTCTGGGAAGCTGATAACATTCTATTTCTTATCTGGTTATGGGTGTTTGTTCATTGATCTGACATAGGATTTGTGCATGAGAGTTATACTTCCATAAAATGTTTACTTAAAAATTATACCTATTGAATTACTAAAACCCAAATACAAAATCTAAATCACTTATAGACAGAAACATACAGATTAAGTAATGAAATGTCACTTTACAACAATGTGTATTTCTAGAGGATGTGTGAAAAGGAACTCTAACATATTGTAGACAACAACGTAAAATGTGACAGCGGCTAAGAAAAATAACCTGCAAATACCTATAAAATGTGTGTGTGTGTGTGTGTGTGTGTGTACCTATAAGCTAATAATTTCATTGCTGGGGATCTAGCCATGACATTAAGAGCGTCAGTACCTAGGCATATATGTTCAAGGATATTTACTGCAGCATTGCTGTTGTGGGGTAGTGGGGAGGACTGGAAGAAAAAGTAATGCCTATAAAAGGGGAATGGTTGAGAAAATATGGTTTGACCATACCATGGAATACTATGCAGCTGTTTGTTAAAAATGCGACTAGAAATATAGCTTTTGCCCTAGAGATATTTACATGAGGTTTTATTGAGCAAGATGTAGAAAAGAGTAAATAATATCTGCTCTTTATATTTTATTAAAAAAACCACAACAGACAGAAACAAAGAACTCTTGTTGTGCAGAGGAGTGTATGTATGCATATGCAAATGAGCATATTAGCATCGAGAAAACTAGGGAAGGTTACATACTAGTTCAATGACACGGATAGGGTTCTATCAGGAAGGAGGAGAGATGAGAAGGGAAAAGAGGTGCCAAACAAAAAAGGAAAAACAAAGGCAAGGCACCCATGGCATTATGTAAGTTACCTGTGTGCGTGCATAAAGAAATTAAATAACTTTAAAAGACAAAAACCAAAGAATAACTTTGTGCTTATTTTATAAAAGGTTAAATAAGTGTGTTATTTTGCCTCTTTCTAGTCCTTTCAGATATTCAAAAAATTTAATCCAGCCATGATCAGTTTGGCTCAGTGGATAGAGCGTCGGCCTGTGGACTGAAGGGTCCCAGGTTCGATTCCAGTCGAGGGCATGTACCTTGGTTGTGGGCACATCCCCAGTGGGGGGTGTGCAGGAGGCAGCTGATCGATGTTTCTCCCTCATCAATGTTTCTAACTCTCTATCCCTCTCCCTTCCTCTCTGTAAAAAAATCAATAAAAACATATTTTAAAAATCCAGGGGTATGAGCCCCATTATTTGTTCCTAAAATATAATTGAGCTGCTTTTCTTCCTTTCATATTTTTATTTAAAATTTTTGTCCTAAAAATGTCTTTATAATGCTCAGTGCAGTAATTACGACTTGCCCTACCTTTTCTTGTTTTATTTTTTCCTACCACACGTTGCCCACTGAGAACACACCATCTGCTCATTTCTCTCCTGCTGCCACACTGGAATATGCAGGGCAGTTGTTCAACACTAATCTCCAGTGCACGGAGGGGTGTCTGGCAGTCACTAGGTGCTCAACCAATGAATAGCTTTATGAATGAATGCCTTTCTATTTTGACTACTCTATGCTTGAGTCCATGTTTCACTTATGAACGTATTTCGCATACGTTTAAAGAATGCTTTCTATGCTAGAAATAGGAATGAACACAGCTAGAAATAGGAAGAAAACATGGTCATTCCCCCAAAACAGCATACGTTCCAGCAGGAGAAAAGAACAGAAGATCAGCGATTATACAGAACGCTCTGAAGGAGGTAGGCAAGATATACTAATAAAGAGCCAAGGACAGGCACTTCACTCCTAACTCAGCCTATTTGGGGGTACAGCTGTGGGAAGCTTCCACAAAACGGTAACCCCATGCAGGAAGATACCGGAGGTTGGGAGAGAACAGTTGTGGGGTCAGCAAGCAGGGCCCCATGGCAGGAGCCAGTGTGCCCAAGGGAATACCACAGGAAGCCTGGCTGGGACGACTGGAGGCAGCAGGCAAGGAAGAGCTGAGCAGGGCTCCTGAGGCTTGGTATGAAGCTGCCTAGGTGCAAGCATGACTGTCTAAAAGGGGCTCCAAGTAGAATTAGAGTAAAATTCTTGTGCTGCTGCCTCTACTAAAGTCAAGCTTGAGGAGAGTGAGTCCAGGCAGATTGGCACTAAATCCTCAACATCCATTTCCAGTGGGGCCTGCTGGGTAGCACTCTTCCTTGAATCATCTCAGGGCTCTGCAAGTGGATTTCTGCCAATGTAACTACTTGGGGAAGGCTGTAAGATGCTGGACCCAATTCTGTTAGCCTGAGAGTTTCCAGAGTCCCATTGATACATCAGCTTCCCCAGTCAGGATTGTTTTTCCATCTCTGAGTCAGCGATGAGCTAAGAATGCCTCTTCTTTATGCAGCAGTTCCATCTATACACCTTGTGTGAATTCTCCTGGCCATTAATTGCAATTTAATGGCATTTTGCTTACTGTACGCATTCCCCTTTCCCAACACTCCTGGGGTTAGTAATGATAATATCAACAGTATCTAGGACTTGGATTATTAACATGGCTCATTTAATCTTTCCAAGAGCCCTATGAAGTAATCACTATTATTATCCCCATTTCCCAGAAGGAGAAACTGAGACTTGGAAGGAAAAGCAACTTAGACAAAGCCATGCAGCCAGAAGGTGACACAGTTGCATACCCTGACATCCCAAGCTTTACCAATTTAGGAAACCACATTTCCCCTTAACTCCTGATTCATAGGAATCTGAGTGTCTGTCTTTCCCAGCTCTGTCTGGACTTCCTGGGGAATCTGGTGTGTTCACCAAATGTGTCCTGTGTCTTCCCACTCCAGAGCATCATCTGGCTCTGACTAGCTCTTCTGAATGTGGCCTCATGTAGACTCAAGATCAGCTTTCCTCGAGACGAGACTGCTCTCTTTGGACCAATGCTTCCCCAATAGCATCTCCTGCTATTCCTCTGCTGATGTAAAACCTATCACATACTGGCTGAAGGGTAGGCTGTGACAGGGGAGATTAACACGCAAAGGGTTTACACTGAATATCATCGATGGTTGCTTGAATCCACAGGTCCAGGCCCCTTCACAGTACTCAAAACCATCCTCCTCTTTCTCTTGATTCTGGTCCACTTCACTAGGGCCTCCCCTCCTTGTCCTAATATGCTACCTATCACTAGGTCTACCCCAAAGGAAGTGTCCCTGGGCGTGACAGCCGAAGACCCCATGGAGTCATATCCCGAGACCTAGAGGGAGCAGGCTGTTTTCCTCACTTAATTCTAGGGCCCACCTTTCAAGTTCTGTTCTCCAGTCCTATGATTAACCTTTTGCAAGCGTGAGTGACAATGAGAAATCAGCTTTCTTTAAGAAAACAACCCCACCCACAGGAACACGGTCATGCCCTTTGGTCCTTAAAATATGTTTGAACCCAAAGCTGCAAGTCAAAATATTTCCCAAACTCTGACTTGTTTGGTCTTGAAAATACCATCTGTGAGCTATCAGTAGTCCAAGCCAAGCCAACACCATTCCTTTTTCCTCTTTCCTCCAGCTACAGTGTTGACCAGACCTTCTCAGGCTGTCTGTCATCTTCCGGTCTCCTCCAAGGTCTGTGACCAAATGCTTCAAGGGTAACATAGAAAAACATCTCAAAGGACAAGCAGTATTATACCAAGAAAGACAGCCTACTCCAGTAGTCATAAAAGAGCCTTTTTTTTTTTCTAAAGGAAATACATGTTTCTGCAGGGGTGCAACTCTATTCGCTCCTCCCCACCTCTGTAACTCTCATTCAAGACAAACTGTTAATGTTGTTTGGCAGAGACTTTGTTAGGTTTTGGAAGTCCATTGCCTTTTCTTTGCTTAATCAGAAGGGCTATTGCCCAGAATGGATCCAAGAACCCACCTCTAGTAACGAAGAAAAATCACCTGAACATCTGTTCTAGCTCCAACTCTGCATCTCAGGACTGTATAAACCCCAGTACCAATTCTTGGTTTGAGGATCAGGCTGTGAGTGTCTTAGCCTTCTCTTTCAACAGCCTCTGCAAGGAGAAAGTTTCCAAAGCAGATGGCGTAAAAGTGATAGTTGCTGACATCACTGCGCTGTTTTCCAGGCATCACAGCAAGCAAGCTCTCCTGTTCTCCAAAGAGAATGGAACTCAGAGAGGTTAAGTGGTTTGTGCAAGGTCCCATAGCTAATAATTGAGAGACCCATTATTTGAACCCAGTCTGATGCCAGCCCTCTTATATGTGATCTACAGATGGAAAATGAGAGCCCAGCCTGGGGTCCGGAGCCCCTGCAGATTGGTTCCTCCTCCACAGCAGACTCTGGGTACCGTGACACCTTCCTGATGCAGGCTGAGAAATCAGTGTCCTTCCACGTTGCATATATCCAGCTCTGTGATGTGGTCTCCGATTTCCTGTTGTCAAGGAGAACCACTGTGTGTGTGTTCCCTATGCTCCTCTTGCTGACATTGTGATTTCTGCTGGGGCTGGCTCATCCCCTAGTGCTGGCATCTGCTGCAACGCTCACTCCTGACAGTTACGCGGGCCCTGTTGTCACTGCAGTTCCCTCTCAGCAGTGTCACGGAGTGGAGGCTGCAGGAGTAAGTTGGGGGAAGGGATTGGTCAGGGGGAAAGGAGAAAGGAACTCAATCCGACTCAGTGGACATGGCCAGCCTAACACATTTCTCTCTGTTTCCCTTTCTCAGCAGAGTCCTGCTCGTGCCCATGGGTTTTCTTCTCCCTTTAGTTTACCAAACATCCTGGCTATTTGTTTTGGATGAAGAGGTGGAGCCTGACAATACTTAATAGTGTTTCTTAATCAGGCCCATCAGCACTGTGTTTAGTAGACACTCCTTTGCATCTGTGGTATTTGGTTGAGTAAGTTTGTAGGCTCCTTAATGTAATTTCCTTGATGCAGAAAGAACTTTAAATGAATTCCCATCTTGGTTGAGTTAAATCTCAGAGTACCATATATCATCGCAAACCATTATTGATAATGTTTGAGAGACTGTGGGGAACTAGAGATGGACCACAAAACAAGAGGCTGACAGGTGCTGGATATTTTTCATGTAGGCAAGACGTATGGCATGTGGACATTGCAGACTGATGAAAATGACACCTCTTGCCAGCAAAACATTAGAATGGGCGAATAAGCAGACTGTTTCTAAATCACTTATGCATAAACATGGGTTCTCAAGAAATGACGAGCTCACTCCCAATAGTCTATCTCCACTTGGGTCAAGAATTACTATGGGCCTGGCTTCGCCTGGCTTTAGTAAGTCATTTGACAAAGCCTCTCCGGAAAGCTTAGGAAATGAAAGTTGGGCCTTAGCCCATATGTCTGGTTGAGCATCATTCCATGCACTGAGGGGTTGCTGGTTTGATTCCCAAGGGAGAGGGTGGGCACATGCCTTGGTTTCCAGCTTGATCCTAGGTACTGGGCATGTAAGAGGCAGCTGATCGGTGTTTCTCTCTCTCCCTCTCCCTTCCTCTCTCTTTAAAACCAATAAAAATACGTTTCTAAAAAGAAATGTGAGTTGGCAGCTAATAAATTAGGTGAATTTGTAACTGGCTAAACAACTATACCTAAAAAATGTTGATAAAACATTTTTAATCAGGAACTCAGACAAGAGTATTTATGACATGCTTATCAGATCTGCAAATGATGCCAAACTAAGAGGATAACTAATCATTTGGATGACAGAATTGGGATTCCAAACCTCTGGATAGACTGAAACTTGTGCTAACACTAGCAATAACAAAGTGATTGGAGGTAGTAAAAAGTTTTTCAATTTAGGTACCGAAAAACAATAATATAAGTACAGAAAGAATAGATATGAGTCAGCAGTAATTTCTTGTATTAGATGGGGATGCTTTTGGCTGCAAGTAACAAAAATAACCCAATTCAAGACAGATAAAGCAATTTATCATCTCCAGTAACAAAGAAACAGAGGAAAAGTAGCCACAGGTGTGAAAGCTTTACTTCTCTGAGATGCTCTGGCTAGTAATTCTCAACCATGGGAGGTAATTTCCTCACAGGAGTTATTTGACAACGTCTGAAGACATTAGAGTAAGTCAGATCTACCCCGGGGAGGAGAGGGGGCTGCAGATTAAGAGAATGCCTTTGCCAAATCACATAAGAGAGGAGTGGTTATTTGAACAAAACTAGAGTTTGTTAAGAAGCAAGAATGGAAGAGATGAATATCGGATAATCCACCATAAGACATTAAAAATATCTATTGCTTTGGTTGACTAGGTGCCAAGGTCATTGCTATCCCGTAGAAGGTCTTTGTCTGAATTAGAAAAGGCACCCCCTTCCTCAGACTCTTTACTGCCATCTGCTGGAAAACTATAATAAGAAGTATACAAATTATACTTTGTCACAAATAGAGCCCCCTAGAGTTGTGCAGTATGTAACCTTACAATAGTTTAGAACAGGGGTGGGGAGCCTTTTCTCTGCCAAGTGCCATTTAGATATTTAAAACATTATTCAAGGGCCATACAAAATTATCAACTTAAAAATTAGTGCCCTAACTGGCTCAGTGGATAGAGCATTGGCCTGCAGACTCAAGAGTCCCAGGTTCGATTCCAGTCAAGGGCATGTACCTTGGTTGTGGACAAATCCCCAGTAGGGAGTGTGCAGGAGGCAGCTGATCAATGTTTCTCTCCCATTGATGTTTCTAACTCTCTATCCCTTCCCTTCCTCTCATTAAAAAATCAATAAAATATATATGTTTTAAAATTAGCCTGCTATATTTGGTCAAACATTTAATGACCTCACCCCTAATGCCTTGGCAGGGCCAGACCAAATGACTTCGAGTGGCTTATATGATGCTGCCAGATGTTCCCCACCCCTGGTCTAGAACATCCATTCTATTGAGTCCAATACGATCCAGCAATGTGAAATGGCAGTCAAAGAAGTAGCTTAGGACTTTCCAAACAGGAACTATATGTCCCATGTAAGAAAGTAAAATATCTACCATATTCTATAGTCATCAGACCACAGCTGGAATTCTTGATTAAATTCTTGGTTCCATAGTTTATGATTAAAAAGTGACTACAGGAAGTTGGATGGAAGGAGGAAGACTCAAGAAGTCATAATATATGAGATTGGGTTTTTTTAAAAGGAGTTAGAGATCTGAGCATGAAGAAGGAAACACTAGAAGTGAACTAGAGCGTCCTCTGCACATATCTGCTGGGGGTTAGCTGGGAAGAGATCAGGCTGGATCTGTGTTTCCCCAGAGGACGAAATTAGAGCCCAGTGAGTGAAACCATAGAATCATGAGATCTCAGGGCTGGAAGTGACCTTGATTGTCAATCAATCAACACCCACAAGTCACATCTACATTTCTTCCACAGTGCTTCCCAGCAGCCGTCCTGCCAGGGCACCATTAGTCACTCCTAACGGTTTTTTCAGTACATCGCAGGTGGTGTCCTTTGACTCCCATCCCTCATTCCCAGTCTCCTCAGCTGCTGTCTGATATCAAGTAGGTTTCAGAGAGTTAGACTTACTTTATAAGGAAGGTTTTATCAGGGTTTCCACTCAAGGGCTTCAAATAGAAAATGGACAAACTTTTGTCAGGGTCAGATTCCTCATCTCTCAAATGAGTTAAATCTAGGTCCCCAAGTTCTTTGTTAGTATCGAGGTAGAATATGGCCTTTGAGCCACAGTATTAGGAGTGTGATGCTCAAATAGAACTAACTATGGTGTTGCCAGTTTTCCCTTCCAGTTCTTCACTCTCCTTGTACGCATTTATACAACTTGGTGCTTAAAGGTATCATAATCAATTTAATTAGTCCCAACTGATGAGCTTTCAGGTTGTTTCCAATTTTTCATTATTACAAAATGCACAGCAATAAACACCTGTATATATAATTAGGGAGCTCTTATGTAAATATTTCTAGAGATTAAGTACCCGGGAATGGAATTGCTGAGGGAAAGGGACAGACACTGCAAACCTATTCCCCTTAACAATTTGCATTAGTTTACACTTGCATGCATACCAATACTGGATAATTACACTCTTAATTATTTCTGTCAAACTGATAATTTGTATTTTAATATGAATTTCTTTATTAGTAAGGTTGAGCATCTTATATTGATTTCTCTAAATTGCTCTTACTAATTTTGCCCACTTTTAATGACTTATTAATACTTTATAAAAGTTCTTTATACATTGTGGATATTGATAACTTTTTCCATTAACATTTATATTCTTAAATCTATGTAAGTCTTTTACTGGACAGAAATTAGTAATAAAGTCATATTTGATAAAATCTGACGGTTTTTTTGTAACTTTTAGGTTTAAAGTATGCTTAGAAAGATGTTTCAAATGGAAAGATTATGCAATCATAAAAGATTCTGCAATAATTTTATGGTAAGATGTTTTATATTTAATTATTATTAGTCTGAAATTTATTTCTGTATATAGTGTCAAGGAACAGTAGACACAAAATTTTTTTCAAATGTGTATCCACATATTCTGACTCCATTTATTAAAAAAAAAACCCTCCCCCTATTAATATGATTACAAGTTTTTGCATATTTTACATACTGTACTTTATTCTTCTATGTGTATGAACATTCATCTATTTTCACATTCTCCGTTCTCTTCTATTGTTTTTTCTGTATCTCATACAATTTTCATTACTGTATCTTTAGTACTTTTTAATAGTTCATAAAACAAATTCCCTTTATTAGCCTTCTTTTATAAAATTATAAATGATTTGCCACATTCAAATGTTAAAATCTCACTGGGAATTTTATTGGTGTTAAGTTAAATTGACAGACAAACTTGTAAATTTGACATTTTTACACAATTAAATCTACCCATTCAAGAACTTGGTTGTGTCTCTCCATTTATTAATCCAAATATTCATCTATATCCTTTTAAAGAATTATGTGATTTTTTTCATGTACTACATTTCTTGTCGAAATTGTCACTAGTTATTTTGTAGTTAAGTATGCTCTTTGAGTGACTTTCTCTTTTACATTTTATTTTCTAACAGGCTGTTGTTGGTATTTAGGAGTCCTATAGCTTTTTGTTTTTGTTTTACATAGATTTAATCCAATAGTCTCACAGAGCTCACTGTCTACATATTTGATGGTTGATTCTCTTGGGTATTTCAGTTACTCTTATCATCCACAACAATGGCAAGTTGTCCCTTTCTATTTACTATATGTAGTTCTTTATTTGTTTTTCTTATCTCATTGTTTTGATTAGAACTTTCAAAACAGTGAAGAGGAAGAAGAAGAAAAAGTAAAGATAAAAATTATGA
Organism: Murina feae; assembly: GCA_004026665.1. NCBI lineage: Eukaryota > Metazoa > Chordata > Mammalia > Chiroptera > Vespertilionidae > Murina > Murina feae. The sequence goes on from PVJC01001449.1 coordinate 29,611, forward strand.
ACAACAAATACATATCTATCAACAAGTGAATCTAAGAATCAAATGAATAAAAAAATCTGATGAACAGAATAAACTGGTGAATATAATAGAATCAGGGGCATAGAAAGGGAGGGGACTGACAATTCTTGGGGGGAAAGGGGTGTGGGGGTGCAGGAAGAGACTCGACAAAAAGCGTATACTTATGGATGAGGACAGTGCAGGGGAAGGGGTAAGGGCAGAGGGTGGGGTGGGAACCAGGAGGAGGGGAGCTATGGGGGGTAAATAGAGGAACAACTGTAATAATCTGAACAATAAGATTTAATTCAAAAAAACAGTGATAAATAATAAATAGCAGTGATGATGAGTATCTTTGTCTTGTTACTGATTTTAATGATATTCCTCTATATAGATAATGGTTATGGTCATTTTATGCTAAATAATTTTTATGAATTTAATACATTTCTTTATTTTTCCTGGCTTACTATGAGTTTCTATCAAAGCCAGAATTTGTATATTCTCAGATGATATTCTGGCATGTATTAAAATGATCATCATTTTTTAATCTATTAATATAAGTTAATGAATTGTCTAATATTGAACCAGCCTTTGATTTCCAAAATGCTTAATCATGGTATTTTTATCTATTAAAAGTTATATTATTATATTGATATTTCCAATGATTTCTTTAGAATTTTTATACTTTCATAAACTGGTTCATATTGTGGTGCTCTCTTTGCTATTAGGCAGGGCTAGATGAGTCTTATGAAATTATTCCGGGAGGCTCTACCTCTAAGTCTAGGTAAATATTTGCCCTTGGGAAACCTGACCTGAGGTCTTCTGAACATTAAATATCTTATCACATTTACACTTTCTTCTGTAGTTACTGGTATTTTTAGGTCTTCTGTCTTCTCTTGAACCAATTTTGCTGTTTATATTTGTTATGAAAAGTGCCAATTTCTTCTGGAATTTAATATTCACAGACATAAATCTATACATAATACTAATTTTTTAAAAAAGTTTTCCCCAAGTATATGTAATGAGATCCACTTTCTTACTTATAAAAGTGTGTGTTTGTATTCTCTTTTGCTTCTTCCTCTTTTTTTCTTGCCAGTCTTGAAAGAGATTTGTTTATTTATTTAAATCCTTTCAAAGAAATTCCACAAGATCAGCTATTACAAGTACTGTGTTCCGAGCATCCCCAGTGGCTTTGTGCAGTACCTGGCACATATTAACCATGCAATTGACATTTATTGACGGGGTAGATCAATAGAACCTTGTTTTGGCTTTTTACATCAATTTTTTCTTTCTTATGCATACATTTCTTTTGATGTTTTGTTGTTGTTTTTTCTAGTTTCTGAAACAAAACTCCCAGTCAGACTCTTAAAATCTTTTATTTTTAATAAAATTATTAAAACAATGATCTCTGAGTGCAGCTTTGGCTTCACCTCATAAGTTTTTGTATATTCTGTTTTTTGTTATTAATTTTTATATAGAAAAACATTTTTAATTGTTTTTGTCTTTTTTTGTTAATTGTCACCCAAAGATATTTTTTCCATTGATTGTTAGAGTGGAAAGGAGGGAAGGGCAGAGAGAAAGAGAGAGATCGATGTGAGAGTGACAAATTGATTGATTGCCTCTCACATGAGCCTCAGGGTCCAGGAATCAAGCCTGCAACACAGGTACGTGCTCTTGATTAGGAATCAAACCAGTGACCTTTTGTTGCAATGCTCTAACCACTTAGCTACACCAACCAGAGCTTTAATTGCTTTTAAGTAATTCCATTTTCATAAAACTTTTTGTTTTTGTTTATTATTCCTATTTTTAGTGGACTGTAGTAGGTTTGGGGATTTATTGACAATTATTTATGTATTTATTATATATACACTGAAGGCCTGGTGCATGAAATTTGTGCACTGCAGGGGGGGTGCGTTCTCAGCCCAACCTGTGCCCTCTCACAGTCTGGGAGCCCTCGGGGGATGTCCAACTGCTGGCTCCCCACAGGGCATGGGCCTAAGCCAGCAGTTGGACATCCTCAGCACTACCATGCCACTGTGCTCTCCAGCTGTGAGCCTGGCTTCTGGCTGAGCGGCACTCCCCCTATGGGAGCACACTGACCATCAGCGGACAGTTCCTGCATTGAGTAAATGCCCCTGGTGGTCAGTGCACATCATAGTGACTGGTCATTCCACCGTTGGGCCAAAACCGGCTCTCTGACATCCCCCAAGGGGTCCCAGATTGCAAGAGGGTGCAGGCCAGGCTGAGAGAGCCCACTGGTGAACAATTGGGGCTGGGATGCGGGAAGTTGGTCAGCTGGGAGGGATCGCTGGAGGGCTTCAGGGTGTGTCTGGCCCTTCTCATTCAGTCCCAACCAGCTGGACCCCAGCAGCAAGCTAACCTACCAGTTGAGGCGTCTGCCCCCTGGTGGTCAGTGCACATCATAGCGAGCGGTTGAGCAACCTTAGCACATCATTAGCATATTATGCTTTAATTGATTGAAGGGCTGACCAAATGATCAGACACTTTGCGTATTAGGCTTTTATTATATAGGATGGGGGATTTTTGTAAATGAGTCACAGTTATCTGAAAATATTTTTTATGTGTTACCTGTTGCATACATTACATCAAACTTATTAATTGTGCTATCTAAGTCCTTTTAAGTGTCTGTCCAATTCTGACAGAGGTGTGCTAGAACCTCCCAGTATAATTGTCGTTTCATTAAGTCTCACAGTCTAACAGTTTATACTTTTTTATACCTAACTTTTAATGTATACCATTTCATTAATATTATATGTTTTCATTCATTATAACTTTAATAACTATAAATTATTTTATTTTTTCCAATCTATTTTTTACCTTGAATAATACTAGATTTGGCCTTTTTAGTCAATCTGAAATGTATTTTTCTTTAAGTAGAGAATTTAACTTAGTCACACTATTGCTGTCACTTTTATGTTTAATCTCATGCCTGACACTTTACCTTCTGATTTGTATTTATTAATATTTCTTATTTTCCCTTTTATAAGTTTTACTGTATAAAATTTTGGTTCCTTTTATTTTCCAATAGTTTCAAAGTCCTATGTCCTATTTCTATCCTACTATTTGGTATCTCTAAATTTTAACAAATAAAGTATGCATATCAATAAACACTACCTCAAAATAAAGAATTTAATTTGCTTTATTATTCTTTTCTTCATACTCTCCAGATATTTATTTTTTCTTCTTTTTATAATCTGTCCATAATACTTGCATTACATTTCCAAATCCCATCACTAACACATTATTTGGATTAAACTATCTCTTATATCCTGTATCTTCCCTTTACCTGAATTTATTTTTCTCTGACCCATTTTCTGTTTTGTTATTCTTCAACCCCTCTGCTCTAATCTCTCAGACAGGTATTTTGACTTCTGTGTTCTGGAAGGGGCTGTCTCTCCCTCTCACACATCCATTGGACATGTGTACATTTCCAGGTCACCATCATTTCCCCTAGAAAAGGTAGGTGAGTGATGTCTGCCAGGCTCCAGGGGTGGAATCTGCCTGAGTGGGGACCGAACTGGACCACACTGATGAGGCCTTTCTTTTAAGGGGAGTGGGCTGAGAACAGAGCAGCAGCCCAGAGTAAAAGGCATGTGGCTGTAAGGACTCCCGGCCTCATCTCATCCTCACCCTGTACACCGCCGGGTCCTGGTGGGAGGCCAAAGAGAGCACTTTGGACAACAACAGGGGTGAGGAGCTCTGGAGACCATCAGATTGCTCCCTGCTTATGGTTCCCTGGCCGCCTACTCAGAGACCTTTGGTGCACGTGTGTCCTCAGCAAAGTTGTTGATGTCAAAGGGATTATGTCAACAGGAAGAAGGAAAGGAGTTGCCACCATGGGTTTTGAAGGCTTTAGGGGGTCTCATCACCCTTTAGATTTCTTTCAGTTCTCCTCTCTGTGGTGTTCAGAGTTAGCTGGGGCTTTAACACACCCCACTCTCTTCATCCTCACTGAGACTTGCTAGGGAACATACACAAAATGAACCCGCCACTCTCACTGTGGGGGAGTGATGCAGTTTCAGCTCACTTCTTTCGGTTTGCCAACCAGGACTGTCCCACCATCCACCCCTATTCACTGTCCCTCTTGCTCTAAGTATTGGGTCCTTTCAAGTTTTGTAGGCAAGGCCCCTGCCCTCACTTTCAGGGGAATCCTCTTCACTTACAGTGCATGCTCACCTGTGAATTGATCTGCTGTCCCTTCAACCTGACCCTATCTGCTTCGTTTCTTCCAGAAATCTCTACAAAAGCCTTCTCTTCTCATGGCAGCCCCCTCTGTTTGTCAGAGCTGCTATGGATTTTTTCTAGCTCTTGTTCTCTTGGGAGGTAGAATACGTAACTTGCTATCCTGGAACTGCACCATGCAGGTCCGAAAGGAGTGTGGCCGTCAGAGGGAGTGAGGGAGTGGGGACTGGCTGGGAGAGTAGGATTTGCAGAGGTAAGCAGCATGGAAGTGCATGGCATGCTGGGGAGAGACAGGATAGCTGGGTCATCGCCATCATTTGCAGGTTGGAGGGGTGTGGCCTGGGTCAGGGTCAGAGTCAGGAGATGCTGGTAGACAGGGGTCAGACCATGAAGAGCCAGCACTCCATGCCCAAGAGTTTGAACTTCGTTCTGCAGACTCTGGGAGTTGTTGAAATGGAAGTGAGGTAATCGGTATGTGTTTTAGAAACATCATAGTGGTGACAGGGTGGAGGAGGGTGGATGTTGCTAAAAAACAAGAGGTGAGGAGACAGAGACGACTACACCAGCGGATGCAGGAGCTGCTGAGCAGCTGAACGAGGACTGTGCATGGCTCAGGACACTGAGAGAAGGAGACCGGTACCAGAGATATTAGGAAACTACAATCACTTGAACTTGAAGACCTATTGGAAAAGAGGGAGGGGGGATAAGGCAGAAGGTAGAGTCAGGGATGACTCAGAGGTTTCTGGTTTGGGCAACTCTGAGGATTAACTTGCTACTCATCAAGATAGAACATATAGGAGGAGAAGCAGGTTTCGGGGGAAGATAATGAGTTCAGTCTTGAACTTAACTGCTTTTATGGTGCCTGCAAAATGACAACGTGTTGATGTCAATAGTTTGAGCCAATAATTGAGTCTGGGGCTCAAGAAAGAAGATGCCTCTGGGAGTCGGTGTACATGGTAGTTAATGCCAACATGGATGCGTTTGGCCTCAGAGCATGCAGAGGGAGCAAGGCTGGCTTCACAGATGTGTGGCCACACAGGAAGAAAAGCCTTATGCTTGGCTTAATGCTCTGCTTCACCACTTAGAATTTCTCAATAATTTTTAAAGGAGGCACCCCACATTTTTGTTTTGCATCGGGCCCTGCAAATGGTGTGGCAGATTTTGAGAGTAAGAAGGAAAGTGAAAAAACTCTCTGAAGCTTCAAGCTGAAAGGGCAGGGGGTACAAGGGGTGTCTAGTAAGGCTGTGACAGAGCCCTGTGCCAGGCGGGAGGAGATGCAGGAGAGGTGGGTCATAGAGGTGAAAGGAGTGAGTCCCAGGAGTCCCTTCTTATGCGGAGGCGTTACTGACCGCCTGCGAGGGGAGGGAGGCAGCAGCCAGGTTGCACTGTTTGAGGTATGAAAAGGACAAGGATGTGTGGACAAGAGTAGACAAACAGACTTTGATCTTGGTGATTCGGTATGGAGAAAGAACCAGATCTGCCCCCTTCCGTTGCCACTATCGTAATTCAAACCCCCATCACCTCTTGTCTGAACAGCTCTAGTAGCTTCCTAACTCATCTCCCTGCCCAGTCCCAGCTCCCAATGGTCATGTGATTAGGCTGAGACTTAATTCAGATCAAGTCACACTCTGCCCAGACCCACCAAAGGCTTCTCTTCTCAGAAGAGGATCAAGTCTTGGTCACGGCCTAGGAGACCCTACAGGATCAAGTCCCTGCTCCCCCGACCCCCTTTCACTCTCCTCACTCTGCCCCAGCTATGCTCAGCTCCTTGAATTCTTCTAACATTCTCATTTTGCCCCCAAAGTGTGCAACAGTCAGACCCTCTTTCTGGAATGTTCTACTACCATGGATGCCCTGACTACCTCCCTTCGGCTCTGCTCACAGGTCCCCTCCCAATAAGATCACCCCTGGCCAGGCTGCCAGTGCCTTATTCCCCCTACCCTACTTTACCTTCATCATAGCCCTTAACATCACCTGACTTTTTGTGTAGTTATTTATTTACGTTTGTTGTTTCTCTGCTCCTTGGAGAGTAGATGTTTGGCTTTGTTCATAGTTTATCTGCTTGGCTGATCTTGCAGATGAATGGTGGCGCTGGGGACAAGAGGAGCTCTACAGACCTGATTTCCCAGCCAAAAATTCTGATATGTCGTCCAGTGATGATTCAGAATATGCATTTGTTTGTTTGTCTGTGTATATACCTTTTTATTTCACCAGGAGATTTAAGGCAGCTTACAAAGATGCATAAAAGTTAGCAAGATGACATAAATTAGAAGCAGGTGAGAAAGAAGAAAAAAAACAACACATGTAAAAGCAGGGTAAAGCCATAAAATGGAGCCAAGGATGGGACTAATACAAAATAAACATACTATAAACTTTGATCCATTTGCGAGGGGTGGGCCGCAGATTTGGCTCTCAAACTTCTAGCAGCCAGTGCCAAGATGAAACACGATCAGCTGCACAGTTCCCAGGATCCTCCAGATGAAAGCGTCCTCTTGCCGAAGAGAAACACCAGCATTCCTGATGTCCCAGAGAACAGAAAGCCATGTCTCCTAACCCCCGCCCCCCCCTCGCTCCCCAAAGAGGACAAGACAATGAGGGAAGCACTCAGGGGCATCTTTGCAGCAGGCACAGCCATGAGCTCTGTTCCTTTCATTCCACAGGGGGCTTAGAGGAGTCTGCCTACGGTGACAAGCAGCTAGTTGGGGGATGGGGTGTGAGGTTCCATACCACTCCTCCTGCATCTGATGATCTGATTGTGTCCAGAAGGAGATGCTGGAGCAAATGGGAGGGGGTGGGGGATCATCAGCAGATTCCTCAATAACGCTTTGAAAGAGAGTGTCTCCAGGCCAGGTGCCGGCAGACAGTGGGGGATCTAGTGACTGGCACCTTGACAGAAGCTAATGAGGGACGCAATGAAATATACTGCAAATGACAAGCCTGGGAAAATGTTAGAGCAGAGCCAGGCAAACAGCAACCCACTTTCATTTTTTGGAAATGTCAGTAAAGTCTCCTAGCTTTGAGCATGCCCAGCTTTGCGCAGTCTCCTTCCTGCTGTACCTTCCAAGGTAAACCATTTGTGAAATGAAACCCAAGGTAGCTGCGAGGAGACCAGTGTACGATGATTCGCGGCTCCTCAAAGCCAAGGGCAGCTACCAAAAATAATGACTTTGCTGACAGAGTATTTAAATCTTTCTTTCTAGATAGCAGGGTCACCCGTCTCCTGGGCCAGTTTACTGACATGACCCCCAAAATCTAGACTGCAACTGATGGGCTTATGGGAAGCAGAGCAGAGATGGGGTGGCCTCTCTCCAGCCCCATGCTGCTCTTCTGATAAGAATCTCAGTCCCCTTCCTCCATCCGAGGTGTTGAAAGGCTCCTAGATAACAAAGCGCCCCTCCTCTGCATTCCTTGGAAGGAAGGCACTAGGCAAATAAGAACCAAGGCCTGGGCAAAGGGCACCTGGAAGACCTGAATTGCAAGAGGGGCTCCAGTCCTGCCAGCCCCTGCAGACCCCTCAGGGCCCCAGATGCTGAAACTAGGCTTCCAGTCCCATGACTGGGTCAAAGACATGTGGTGGTCGTCCTGGATCGCGTCTCCAACTTTTTCTTGACAAAAATTAAAACGTCTTGTTGAATTCGCATTCAATGACCAAAGTCGAGTGCATCCAGAGCCCCTAAGAAGTCACTCATGGCCACCAGCTTTCTGGCCATGCCAGAACCACCCCTCAATCTCTAACCACCCCCCTCTCCAACTTCCTGTGCATGTCTCTTCTCCCAGTTGGCTCTGCAGAATCACCCCCTGTGGAGACTCAACTGCTGCCTTTCACTGTTCCCTCCAGCTCCCTGGGTCCTCTGGGCTTTGACTTGGCTGCACTCATTCTCCCTCTCCCTCTCTCCCTGGCTCTTTGAGGTTAGTCATAATAATCCCCCATGTTAGCACGGCAGAAGATCTCCTTAGATCTGCCCCACAACCAGGAGGTAGGAGATTGGAAGATAATTGCCATCTCCATTTTACAAATAATGAATCAGGCGCAGAATTGTCCCATGTTTTCCCACAGCCAGGCTATAAGTAAATGTTCTAGTGGAAAGCAGAACTCAAAACTCTAGGCTTCCTGACTGGACACTACTCACCCCAACTCTTTCTCTAAAAGCAGCCATCTTATCGGGACAGATCAGCCTTGTCAAAGGATAATGGGAGCCCACAGTGACAAGTGCGTGTAAGGGAGGCGTGAGGTAAGGGGTAGTGGGTTCTCTGGAACACCATTACCTCCAGATCGTCTCATTCACTTCTTAGCACAAGGAATGACCCAACCAGAGGCACTCCAAGAATTTCCCCATTGAAACCTTGCATTTCACAGATGGGAAAATTGAAGCTCAAAGAGAGGGCGGGGTACAAGCTCTGAGATCCTACGTACAGTGCCCATTCCATGACCAAAGCTGGGCAAATTGCAGGACTTACTCAGGATTGGGGATGATTGAGCACCCATCGGTACTGGTTGAAGGATCAGATTCTCACTTAGCCACATACATATCTCACTCTCCATCTCCTATATGTCTAAGGAACTCTCTATGAGTCCTAGCCACTAGGTCTTCTGGAAAGAGCATGGAGTTGGGAAGGAGCAGCTCCTCCTTCCAACCCCAGTTGATAGCTGACCATTTAGGTGGCCTCGAGCCTTTTCTTAACCTTTGAGAGCCTATTCTCAGTCTTCACCACAAAGGAATTGACCTGAATGAGTCCTGGGTCTTTCTGGCCTCAATATTCATTCTAGGATTCCAGGACTTCCTTCAAGAAAGTAAGAGAGATGCTCTTCCTTGGGGAGAGAAGATGTGGCTAAGTGAGGTGGGACACCATGGAGGATCAGAAGAGACAGGAATAGGTGTTGGACTGTGGTGGGGGGGCGGGTAAGACAGCTGCCTTGAGACAGCAGGAGGAGGCCAGGCACTGAGGAGGAAACTGAACAGGACCCCTGGGCCTAGGAAAAGACTGAGAGAAGGTCAAGGTCCTTTTGGGACTCCGTGGGCTGCAGCCCACCCCAAAGCCCTGTAGTCCTAAAATATCCAGCCCCTTCTCTCTCCAGATGCAAAAGCCAAGGCCTACTTTTACTGTTAATCAATCTGGAATGGCTCTCACTAAACATGTTTACAGGGTCTCATTGCCACTCAATCTACTGCTGCAATTGGGATTAGGATCCCCAATGAGTAGTCAAGAAAACTAATGCATCTCCTCGGCTTGTTTGGCTAAGTGGACAGAGCATTGGTCTATGGACTGAAGGGTCCTGGGTTCGATTCCAATCAAAGGCATATGCCCAGGTTGTGGGCTCAATCCCTGATGGGGGCATGCAGGAGGCAGCCGGTCAATAATTCTCTCTCATCATTGATGTTTCTATCTCTCTCTCTCTCTCTCTCTCTCTTTCTTCCTCTCTGAAATCAATAAAATTATATTCAAAAAATTAAAAAGAAAAGAAAAGAAAAAAGAAAACTGAGGCCAGAAAAGTGAGGTCAAGGCCAAACTTTTATGGAAATGAGAAGGGCAGAGTCTGGACCAGTGCCTTCCCCACTAGGTGGGCTTTGACTCAACACACTCCACTTGATGACCGGATCCCTGTGTCATAGATAAAACACTCTATGTTCAGGGAGAGAGGTGCAGAATCTAAGACCACTTTCAGTAAAACATCAGGAGTGTCCTGGCTCAAATATTTGTGTTCAATACTAAACCCACCCATACGCTAATCTTGGCATTCATTTCAGTCACCAAACAATCATTAGTTGAGTCTTTTGTGTGCCCAGCACTGTGCTACACTGTAGTTTTCCCGTTTGTTTAGGGAACAGGCTTTAACACAATCTTGCACCTTCTTATCACGGTGCACTTGAATACTGCTGTAATGTCTGGGGGTGCTCTGCTTGCACCCCAAAGCCCTGTGGAAAGCTGCGTCCTCAGTCATCTCTATCAGGGTGCGGAGTGGAGACTGTGGGAGCCTTGGAGGAGGAGGGAGAAAGAGCCTGAGAGAGTTGTAAAAATAAGGAGGTAATCTCTGGAGAATTTCCTCTCCATCATTAAAGAGGATCTTAATTAAGGTCCCTGAAATAGATCCTGAGAACAAGCAGCAGCTGTGGGAACTAGATCTGGCGGGGATAGCTAGCCGCCCAGAGGTACTGGGTGTTAGCTGCCCGGCTCCTCACCTGTCATTAAGGAGTGGGAAATCGCCCCACATCAAAGCCAGCCAGGAAGGAATGTGACAAATGCCATTCAGCCTAAAAACAGTGGTGAAAATGAATGCCAAAGTCTGCCAACCATTGTGTGCGAAAACTCCTGGGGCAGAAGGACAATCTCCAGGTAGAGAGGCAAGGTGTGTCCAGCCAGGAAACAAGGATGCCTGGATGTGGGAACAAATCTTCCCTTAGCTGTGGAGTCAAGACCAGGACACCCCTCTCCTGACCTTTGATCTCCAGGTTACAAGGGGCTGAGGGCCCAGAGGATCCTGGGAGAGGGAGAAGCAGTTGGGTCACCCCTTTCTATCCACTGTCCCACCACGCTGCCTGATGACTAAACATGGTTCCTTCACTCACGGGGGCTGCCTGCCAAGTTGGGGGCTTAGCAGGAGAGGCCGGGGCCAGAGGACATCCCTAGCTGGGCTCGCTACCTTTGCGGTGAACACTGGGTTCCAGTCATGTCCTGTCTTGGACCGCCTGAATCCCTTTTCTGGGAGGCAGTTATTTCTCTTTTTACAATTTATGATGTAAATAATCCCAGCCAGGGGTGCTTCGTTACAGCATAATCCAGAATGTGGGGGGATGGCAGCAGATTGGCGTTACAAGGTCAGGTTATAGCTGACAATGGCAGGAGTTTGGAAGCCCATACCTGGGAGTCGGCTGGTTGGTCACTTGTCCTGAAGGTGTGCCGACGTGGTCTTAAGTGGGGATGTGGTGGCTGCATATTCTTTGTGCCAAAGCTGGGTCTATGCACACACATCTGTTGTTGTGGGGAAACTGTCAATCCAGGCACTTCTGTGAGCCTGCCTCACGCAGAAAGGAGACAAACAGCGGACAGAGGTCAAGAGACAGAAGTGAAGCCAAGAGAGACCCCAAGAGCATCAGGGAGACACGCATCAGCCGCAGAGCAGTCTTCCCTGAGACACTGGTGTTTCCCCAGCAGCTTTCTCTCGCACTTAACCTCCAAATGCAGCACTAACGGAGGCCTGCCTGTCCTCTCCCGAGCCAGCCTTTCACGTTGCATCCTGTGAGCCACCCAAAGCAAGTTCACAGCGAGGTCCAAAAGCAGCGTGGCCAGGGCTCTATCGCCGTCTTAGGCAGGGGAGGCCCCAGCTCCCTAAGGGCAGGAAAGCAAGCCTGGATCTTGGCCTCTGAAGAGACTCTGCCACCTCACCCGGCCACAGACTTCAGGCATCATGAGGGAATAGGGTGGGAGGGGGGGATAAACCAAATAAACCTCTGGCCTACTTGTACTAATGCCAAGGGCCAGAGGAAGTCAGAGACGAAGAGGTCGGTGTGGACTGAAGGCTTCCTGGTGGAGGTGACGTGTGAGCTGAGCCATGAAGGATGGAATGGAATTATCTAGAGCAAAGAGAATAGCCTTTGCAGCGGCAGCTGCTTGGGCAGTGACCTGGAGCACGGGAGAGAGAATGGGCACTCCTTGAGCCACCGGTGACAGGATGGAAGCCATGGCAGAGGAGCAGCGGCATGGCCCTTGAAGTTCAAGGCTGCTCTGGGGTGGGGAAGGTACAGGGAGAATATGTAAGCCTTTATGAGCATTTCATCTGGGTTTTTGAATGGCGGCTCTCGTTCTAAGGGCTGGACCCAAGGAACTGGGACCTCAGGTACCAGGCTGTGCATGCCCAGGGACTGCCTTGGTATCGTCCCATCTTCTGGGCTCTGGTCCCTGGGACTCCTCATACCCTGGGAAGCCAGGCCATCCTCTCTCTCTGCTTAAGCATAAAGGGAGGCAAAGAGATGTGAGTTGGCTGCAACATGCAGACTAGAAATCTGGCCTAAGGGAGAACTTCCTGACAGAGAACGTTTAAAGCTCTTAAGACTCAAAGATGGTCTTAGAATGCTTTTCCCTGAAGCCTTTTAATGAGAGCTTTGTCTGCTAGCTGCTGGTACCCCACACCTGTGATTCATGGATCCCAGGTTCTGGGGAACAGGACTTGGAAAGGTCAGAGTTCAGCTCCTCCTCCACTTTCACAATAATAAAAAATAATAATTAGTATTACCACAGCAGCTGGCAACCTGTGTTCCAAGCACTGTGTAAGTGTTCTTCGTGTGGTAACTCATTTCATCTTTGCACAATCCTCTGGGTACATTATTAGCCCCATTCTTCAATTGAAGAAACTAAGCAGCAAAGGCAAATGGTCCCGGGCCACACCCAACAGGGTTGGAATATGAACCCCTGTTCCTAAGCTCTCTACAGACCTGCCTGTCTTCAAATGCCCTCCACTTGGGTCTCAGCAGCATTTCCCAGGAGCCCTTTCTGTGCCCAGGTCTGTGCAGTCAAACAAGAGAACAGAACTTAATATGAAAAAATCAAGTCTATAGCGATTTTACGATCATCTGAGTTGCTGCAAGGCATCTACATGTGTGATGAATAAAATCAGGGGTCTTTTTTCCAAATTCGAAATGTGGGCAACTTGTGACAAAGGCCTCAGCACTCAACCAACGTAATTTAAAGTAAGCCAGGGGCGTGAGCTTTCCACTGAGCTCCTGGCGAAGGCCGTCGCTACTCAGCCAGGCCAGTGACCTTGGGCCTGGAGACCCCAGAAGGCCTTTGTGGAGGGCTGAGAAGGGGGCCTTTGAACCAGGGCAGGGGCAGGAGCAAAGTGGAGAGGAGCCCCATCATCTTCCAAACCAGATAGCCCCAAATATATAGCCACCTCCGTCTGCAGAACGCGTGGGGCACCGCAGTACCAGGGTCTCAGGCTGGCACACAGCTCTCTGATCTCGCCGTCTCGGACCAACAGGGAAGAAAGCAGTCAGGCGGAAGATGGAGCCTACGTAACTGCAGAACCGGAGCGGCTCACCCACAGCCCGTTGCTGGTGCTCCAACTGCCAGTGCCCCCGGCTGAGTCCTACAGAGACACCTGAGCCCTACCAAGAGAGAAGTCAGAGTTGGGTTAATTCTTCTGTCCTCAGGACACAACTGTCACCTTTTCAAGTGCAAACAGACTCTAGGAGAAGAGGAAAGTGCATTTGTGGTGACTCATGGGGCAGACAAAGCATGAGCCGCACTGCACACTGCGGTGTGTGCGAGAGACAAGGAGGGCAACTGGCCAGTATGATGGAGCAGGCTTCCCGGCAGAGGGCCCGAGAACCTACTTGACAAGTGGAATTTCCACCCTGTCCTGGGAGCAAGGCACAGGAGGCCGGCCGCGATTAGCTCACCTTGTTTTAACAATCCCGAAGTTTCCCCGGCTCAGAAATAGCAGCTGGGCCAATCCCCAGCTGGGCGAGTGGGGGCCAGAGGGTGTTTGCGGTGGGCGGAGGCCCTGTCCTTTCTCCGGTGGAGAAAGCCATTTATGACCTCACAGGATGAAAGGAACCAACCCAGGCCCGCTGAGCTGTTATTATAACAATTATCAAGACCTATCACCTCCCTCTGGGAAATGTTGCCTTTCAAGTGGCGGTGCCCTCCAGTACACTGGCTCACAGCCGCTTACAATCATTACCGGTGCCCAGGGCAACTTATTAATAATGCTTTCTTCCTTCTTTCTGACGTGGATGGACGTGATCTGTTTAAAGGGCCGGGGCTTTGCCAGGGGCTCATTAAAGCCACTGCAAGCTGCTGGGGAGCCAGCGTGTGTGCTGTCATTGTTACGTCCCACAATGCCCCCCCTCCCCGCCCCCACTCGCCCAGGTGACTAAACATGCAGTGTCTCATCTCAGGAAGTGAACGTGGCTTTGATGCTGCTCATGAGCATTGGGATGAGGTAGGAGGAGCACACAGGTTTGTTTTCCCACCACCACCCCCCCAACCCCACCCCCTGACTGGGTGCTTCACCTCTACCACACCCAAGTGCAGAAGCTTTCAAAGATTTGATTTGGGGCTCCAGGGCAGGCGCAGGCCCCAGTCCCTTCTAGAAGCTGACTCAACACTGAGGTCTCCGAGTATCAGGGTCTCTTTTTTCTGGATCCAGGCTCCTGGGAGAAGGAGGCCACCCAGCACCCCCATAACTGTTCTCACTGCCATGGACCAGCAACAACAAAAAAGACAGTAACACTGGCTTCTCGAGGTAATGATGTCAAACCTGCAGCCTCTTCTCTTACACAGGCGAGTGGCCCCGGCAAAGCAGGACCCAGCGTTCCCAGTGAGAGACGCCGGAGGAGGAGGGTGGACTCCTGTGGAATAGCTCAGGGGGCTGTGCGCTTCACTTAGAAACGTTTCTGAAAGGGGTCGCTTCTTAGGAATGCCCTTTGCAAAAGCCAAATTGGATTGCGCTCTTTGGGATTCCGTCCTTAAGCCCACACAAGCACCGAGGTGGGGAGGAGCATCACTCCCATGTTAGAGATGAGAAAAGCAAGCCCCAGAGAGTCATGTAGGCAAGGTGGGCTGCTAGAAAGTGGGGGAGCTGCGCTCTTACAGCAGGCCCCGGCCGCTTCCTGCTCCTCGGCACTGTGCCTGCCTCCAAGCTCCTCGCGTCCCAGCGGAAAACACTACTTTCAGGACGACTTTCCCATCTCAGCTCCCTTCCCACCAGGGAAACTGCCTCTGGACTGAGTCTCCCCCATGTCAGCAAGCGCTCTGTGCAGCCTGCAGGTTCCCAATCCTCAGACATGAGCTCCGGAGGGTGAGCAGGGCCACCTTCTTCTCCTGCAGAGGCTGCTCCTGTCTCAGGACTAGCGGTGGAGGCTCCGTGTGGGTCCAGGATGGGGCTAAGGGCCAGAGGAGGAAAGGGTGGGAGACAGCAGAGATGGACTATGAAGCAGGGGTGGGGGGCAGGGCACAGAGCATGGGTGGGAGGTATTCACAGCCAGGTAGACACCTATGGGAGTAGGAAGGCAAAAAGGAGGAGGTGAAGGAAGAGAGTGAAGGAAAGGCAGAGACAAGGGAAAGGCAGAGGCAGGTGGATGCGGAGGACCATAGGGTCCCAGGAAGGGATGTGCTCTGCCAGGGGCCTGGTATTCTGTGCCCCGCAGCCAGGGTTGTCCTTGGGAACAGCACCCATAACAGTGCCCCTGAGTGTGGCCTGGGCAAAGCAAGGCAGGGGCGGGGGTGAGGAGAGAAGAGGTGGGGAGACAGCCCTCACAGGAAGTTAGGGCACAGGAGGAGGAAGCAAGGGCCGGGGGAAGATTCCCTCTCTGGCTGGCCCCGAGGCTCCTGTGGCCCCTCGTGCCACCTTTGTGAACCCTGCCTCCAGGATCAGGCTTCTCCATGGCCAGTCTGGAGGCGCTGCCAGACCCAACTCCCCCTGCTTTCACAGCCCAGGAAGAAGGGGGGGTGCTTCCAGTGCGAAAAACCCGAGGGCTAAGCCCTCTGTGGCAGTGCCTCCCTTAGTCCCACCAGCCTCACTTCCCATCTCAGATTCTTCTACCCATTCTATAGATGAGGAGACCGAGGTTCCAAGAGGCGCATCTTTCTGCCTGTCAGTGGCCACGTGCTCAGAACAGGGCCTGAGCACACAGCTAGGACTCAGCCAATGTCACCTACACTTGTTGTTCCAAAGCCCAAATGTCTCTGTCTTCCTTGGAGCCCTCGTAGGGTGTGCCGTCTCTACATTTCCCTGGCTTTGGCCCTGGCCTGGCCGTAGCTCTTGCTCCAGGGGGATCGGCACCCAGGAAAAGCCATCTGGGCACCGGCCAGAGAGGTAGAGAGACAGATGGTAGACTCCTACTGCCCTACGCGTATCCTGCCTATGGGGTCTCAGGCTTCAGGGATGCCAGGAGAGTAGACACGTTTTTTCGCACTGGCCCCAAAAGGCTCTTTGGGACTTGGGTATTCCTGGGGCCAGGCCAGGACCTAGAAAATCACAGGGGAAAATCACGAAGCAGTGGAGAAGGGCTGGGGTCCTTGGGACCCACCTTCATCAAGGTACAAGGTGGTCCAATCCCATTCCTCCCCAATGGAGACAGGCGAAGGCGGCACCTGGACCCCGGGAGCCAGGAGTAGGGAGAGCCTGGCTCAGGGTCCTGTTTACCTATCTCGTGGGAAGGAAGGCGTGATGAGTTGGAAATGGCACGGGTTGAGGATGCAGACCCTCTTCTTGGCCATGTGAACTTGGGTAAGTTACCTAACTTCTCCGAGTCCCCGCATCATGCCCTGTAAAATGGAGATGCTGATCTGTTCCTGGAGGGATTCAAGAAGGAACCACAGTGCCAGCACCTAGCAGCTGCGAGTACTTGAGAAAGTCTGGTTCCTTCCCTTCCCTGAAGGACCCTGGGAGCCTCCCTTTCCCCAGTTAATGGTGGGTGTGTCAATCAATGACGCACTGGAGAGCCTCTATTGAGGGCTATCCCACATGAAAACGCATGGTTAGGCAACCAGGCACCTAGTCTTAGGCGGGCCGCAAGGCTGGCCTCAGCCATGGACAGAAAGCCCGTGGTGCTGTCCAGGCATAAGGACCAGGACCATCCAGGACATCAGAAGCAGCACAGTGTGGGCTGCAGGCAAAGGACAACCAGGCCTGTCTTGTTTCCCAATGCCCACAGCGCCTAACACAGCACCAGCGCTAATGAGGTCAGCCCAGAGAGAGCCCCGAGCTGGGTGGATGAGGCTGAGTTTGAGCACGTAATTATGAAAATGCAGATGTAATTATGAAAATGCAAACACAAGAACGTTTGCTTATGGGTACTAATAGTTTTTAATGAAGGTAATCAGCCTAGTTAAATCAAATTATTAGCTTTGACAATAGATGTGTAAACAGGAAATTAATGAATTTGTTGGTTGCTCTTGCCTGCTAAGAAGACATTGCAGTAGTCACGGTCTAGCCTGGATACACACATCTGGACTCCTCTCTCCTGCTTGAGCAATGCTCCCTGTACACACACACACACACACACACACACACACACACACACACACACACGAGAATGTCTCTCTCCCATCAGCTCAGAGCATCCTGAAAGGCCTTGCTCTTCTCCCTCCTTTGTTTCTTATGCCTTTGTTTGTCTCCTGCTACACTGTACCTGGTTGCTGCCCAGGAGACAGTCCTTGGGGAATACAAGATTGAGGGGAGAGATGCAGGAAGAGGAAGAAGACATCAGGCCCTGTGTCCCAGCACATTGGCATACGTGATCTCATTTAAGAGTCACAGGACTCTTCATACTATATCCCATTTTACAGGTTAGGAAACTGAGGCATGGTGAAAGGGTGGGTTGGTGGTGGTGGTTCACACAGCTGGTGGTAGAAGATAAGCCAGACTGGGCAACAGGTTCTGCTTATGACATTGTCGCTCTTCTCTTACCACAGGAGGGACTTGGGGTCAGGAAGAGGCCCTCTCCAGCTGGAAAGAGCAGAGGAAAAATCTCAAATGAGCAGGTGGGAACACATTCTGGAATGGAGGGGCCATTCCAGAATAGGAGAGCCTAGACCCCAGGGCTCACTGCTGGGATTCTTTGTGAGCCAGAAGTTGGAAATGGGGCCTCCCAGCTGGAAACACCTTGGCAGCAATGATATCCCCAAAGCTTCTACTTAGGGACATGCCAGAGGAGAAATCGTGGGTGCTAGTTCAAGTGGAGATACAGAGAGGACCCCTTCGCACGCACACACACACACACACACACACACACACACCAGTGTCAGCCAGGCAGGTGTCTCTCACGGTGCTGGGGGCAGGGGTGCTGGACCCATGGTTCTATGAATAATGCCATGAGCTCAGGCAGGGGCTGAGCTGGGGGCCAGGTGGGGGCTGAGGCAAACAACAGGCAGACACTCCCAAGAGACAGCTCACTCAAAGCACCGTGCAAGATACCATCAGGCAGTTACACCGCAAACAAGCCGCTCATTGGGGCAACAGCGGAAGACGCTGCCATCTCTCACCTGAGGCTGGCAGATGGAAACATTAGTCAGACAGATGGAGGGCGGGAGAGTGCTGAAACCACCTGAGGCCCTGGCCAGCTTCTCCCCGTAAACAGGCCAGTCTGCCAGACGGGCTTGTTCCTTCTCTGGAGCTGGGGAGAGACAGAGGCTGAGGCTCCAGGCCCTGCCTTGGGCAGATAGAGAGCAAACCGACCTTTGCCGTCTGACCCTAGGCTAGTGGCAAAGACAACCCCCACCATGCAGCAGCCTTGTGAAACCTAGTCTTATTTGGGGTTCCACATTTCCCACACTCCCACTCAGAGCCTGCAATTAATTAGAAGCAAAATATTCACCATTAGGATGCCCCAGATTGACAGCCACTACTAAGAGACCAAAAGCCAAGAGGAAGGCTTAGGGTGGGGGATGACAGAATAGAAGGATATACGAGGGGTTTCCAGCCCACTGCTCCATGGAAAAGAGAGTGGCGGAGAGTGCATCCATGGTCTTGCCGCTCCACTGGATGGAGGTTGCCTGAACTCTTTGTGTCCACTTCTCCTCAATGGAGTCTTCATGAGGAAGAGAGTCTGTCTCCAGAGAACTAGGCTGTGACCTCAGGGTGCCTCGCCAGGTGTGGTGGGGTGATGTGGTAACTCCAGAATCCCTTCCCAGAAGGAACAGGTCTTTTCTCAAGTTGCACCTTGTGATTTAGAAGCAGGAAACTGAAGAGAGCCTGCCATTGGACCCAGGCCTAGCACAGGGGTTGCCATTAGGGCAGAAGAGTCAGACCCAAGGAAAGAAGGAGGAGGCTTCATTTCTAGCCCCTGGCCCCAGCCACAGACAGTTCCACCCTCTCCAGAGCTCTCTTCACATACTGTACATTCCTCTAGTCGCACAGCATGTAGTCATTAAACATGTACCTCCTCATACTAGACAATGAGCTGCTTGAATGCAGGGACGGTGTGCCTGACTCAGAATGGGTGCCCAGCATTTGCTGTGGTGATGGATAAATGACTAGACAAATAAGCACGTGGATGGAGGGGGTGGTGGTGGTGGTGGTGGTGGTGTGGATAGATGGATGGATGGATGGGCAGTTGGATGGTTGACATATGAATGGTTAGATGAAGACTAATCCCACATCTACCAGTGCCTCTAGTGGCCGTTGCATGTTTGCCTTGTTCCTGGTTGGAATCGTCCCCACCCTTCATTCTAGTTCCGTACAATTGATTTAAATCTCCACACATGTGTCCTCACTTGACAAATTTCTCTTCTCAGAAGTGAGTTAGGGGCCAAGGCCTTTCCCCACACCCTTCTAGAGAACTTCCACAGCCTTTGGGCACATGGATGAGGAAAGAGAAGGGGCAGAGTCAGAACTGGTTAAAAAATGGGAAGGCTTCCAAGGAAAAGTGAGCCCACGTGTCCCCATTCAATCCTCACCTGGTCCCCAGACAGGAAGCGAAGGAAGGTAACCCAAGGGAGGGGTGATTCTGGTACTCCCACCTCCAATATCTCAAACCATGAGGTGGAACCCCCAGTAATGGGTAGAATCGTGGACTAGAGCCATTTTCACCTTGTGACTAACCCACTTACATAGCATTCATCGTGTGCCTGGCACCAGTCCAACTGCTTTACATGTATTAACTCATTTAAACTCCTGTGAGTTAAGAATTCTTGTTATCTTTATTTTAGAAATGAGGAAACTAAGACACAAAGAGGTTACATAACTTGTTCAAGGTCAATATCTAATAAGTGCTAGAGCCTCTAGTTGGGCCCAGAAATCCTGATCCTGAGTCTTTGCTCTTAACCACTAGGTCAGCTCTGCCCAGAATTCAAGCTCCAACCCAACCTTAATGTCACGCTCTTCAATATAACCCTAACTCCATCCCCAACTCTTTGTACCTTGACCCCACCAGTAATAGAATCCTAAACAGATAAATTCCATTGCCCTCAAAATATAAGGGGAAAGAAACAGAGTAAATGATAACAGAAGGAGACAAAGAGATGAAATCAAGAATGTGGGACATTTCATAGGCAACTAACCTGGTTTCTACAATAAATCAATGGTATGTACATAATTAAAAGGAAGAGGAGAGATGCTTTAGATTCAGAACCTTGAGAATTATAACAATAAAATGTGAACTGTGGCTCTTGTGTGGACCCTCTCCAGTCTGAATAACTATAAAAAGATATTTTTGAGACAGCTGAGGTAGTTTGATAATGGGCTGAGTATTAGATGACACCAAGAAATAGGATTAATTTCCTTAAGTATGATAATGGCACCTTGGTCCTATAAGAAAATGTTCGTTATATTGAAGTGCAGTCAATGTTTTTGAAAGTTACATTATATAAAGTCACCAAAACACTGAGTTATCTGAACCACTGTTTCCAGGGAAATACAAGGTTAGGTTCCTATGAGCTACTGGTCTCATTTTCATCCATTGATCAATATATAACCTTGTTTTATGTGTTTCGGTGTAAAGACACCTTCAGCAATAAAACACATGCAAAAATGCGGCACTAATTAGACCTTGTAAAGGATGCTTGTTATGGTATGAGAGCTGAAACAAAAAGGCAGAACCAAGAGAGCAGATCTTAAATGTTCTTCCCACAAAATAAATGATAACTATGTGACATGATAGAGTTGTTAGCTAACATTACAGTGGTCATAATTTTGCAATATATAAATGTATCACTGACACCTGGTACACCTTAAACTTACACAATGGTATATGTCAATTATACCTCAATAAAACTGGGACAAAACAAAAAGGCAGAACACTGGCTTGCTTGACCTCAGCTGAGAACCTGCATATCAGCTGATTCAAATTTTTCACCACTCTGTGCGTGTCCATGAATATCCCCAAAAGCTCCAAGAGTGTTGATTTTGGCATTATAGATATATTTCAGCAGCAGGCAAATTGGCAAATACGAAATCTGTGAATAATGAGGATCGATGTTTTAAGAATGAAATGGTATAACGTCTAAGATTTTCTTTACATTATTAGGGGAGTCGGCAGCGGGGAGGATGAGGAAAGGGTAGCTGAAGCAAATGTGGGGAAATATTGATAACTGTTGACTGGAAGATGGGGGTTGGGATATGGGGTTTATTCGTCCAGGTGCTCCAAGAAACAGACACCAAGATAGGACTGAAGGTTTCGTTGTATTAGAGGACATGGCTATCAGAAGGGAATTAGTAAAGGAGCCAGAAAGGCTGGGAGAGTGCCATTCTAAATGCAAGTAAAGGAGGGAAGAAGGTAGGGTATGGGCAGTGCATCTGAGACTGCAGTGCTGTCTTGGAGTCTGAGGACAGTGTGCCCATGTATGGTGGTCCCTCAGGGAAAGTCACCAGCCAGGCTTGCCTTAGCATCGCTGCCAGGCTTGCAGGGACCTACCTCGGGAGGTAGCGCCTGAGCACCATCAGAGCTCAGCAGCTGGGCCCCTGGTCCCTCAGGTTCCCAGAAGCAGAAGGGCTGCAAAGCATGCTCTCTTGGCCACCACATTAACAGTTTATTAAAGTGTCCTCTCCACTCTTGAGTGTGTTTGAAATTTTTCTCAATGAATATCAAAAGAAAAGAAAGAGTAAAGTGAGTACAAAGTTCCAGGGAGAAAGAAAGTACAACCAAGTTCCCTTACGCAGTAGTGTTTGGGGTAAACCCAGCAAGCGATCCTCTTCATTGTTTGTATCATAGTGATGTATGTTTCCCGAATCACCTCCATTCCTCCCCATTGAACCCTCACATGTACTTCGAGAGATGGCAAAGGCAGGTACTTGGGTGTCATTATACCCATTGGACAGGTGAGTAAATCCCTTTGACTATCCAAACCTCGCTTCGGTTAAGACAGTTGCCCAGAGTCATCCAGCTGAGTGGGAGCTGAAGGAGAAGGAAGGTCCACTAACCTTCCCCGGCCTTTCCATGGCCCACCCTCCAGGTGTTAAGATACAGGCTAAGAGCTGAGTCTCTCTGTGCCCACATGGAGTTGCTCACACTGCTGCACCCAATCTCCCTGAACACCCAATTAAGCATCTTATAAATGCTTAATTTATAGGATGATGCACAGGATTCAAAGGTCAGCCTAGGGAGAGGATTAAAGCTCCGTCTGAAGCCAAGGTCAAGGGTTAGCTCAAGGCTAGCACAGGGTCACTCTGAGGTCAGGTTTAAGGGACCGGCCTGTGATTAGAGTTACACTCCCTCAGCACAGTGCTGGCTGCTGTCGGGTCATCCTCTACCTGGCCTGCCTCACAGCCTTCCAACTCGAGACCTATGGACAGGAGGGCTGACCACACTCACAGCAGAGATGCTCTGCGATTGTCTCTCAGGCCCATTTGCATATGGCACACCTCAGGCTCACCCAGGACAATTTCTCAGAACATGTCGCAAGCCACCTGCCTGTGTTTAAGCCCACTGACAGCAAGAACAGCTTTGGGACAAGATCTGTCCCATCCCCCGCCCATTGCTACAGACTTAATTACAGAGCCCAGCCACAGCAAGTGGCCACCTCCCGCCCCCACGTGGGCACAGGAGGTGGCAGGTTTGTACTCCACTAGGGAGGTATCAGGAGAGAAATCAAGGAGCCTTTCCCAATAACATGATCAGCTCAGTAGAAATTATGACCACGGCGGTGACGTTTTCTCAGGCTGCCTCCATCCCTGTCTGTGTTCCCTCCCGTGTCTAGGCAATATTGTCCCCATTCGCCATACCGCCTCTCCCTTCATTTACCCTGAAGGGAAGGTCCAGATGTCCTGCTACCCTAGGAATGGAGCCTGAGGAGGCAGGGCTTAAGCCCAGGAGAGGACAATCTGCTGGTGGGATCGCTGGTCCTGGGGCCAGCAAATGGGGAGACAGCTATTGGCCACAGGGCCTCCCTGGTGTCCAGTAGAAGCAAGGCCCACCAAACGACTGCAGGAGCAATACCTCTTTCTTCTTTAGTGGTTTGGCCCCTAGCCAAGTCTCCTGAGTGCCCCGCCGCCACACCCCTCAAACCCCCGGAGCTGAGAGGCAACAGGTGCATAGGGCAGTGCTGACTGGGTGGGCAGGATTGTGCTTCCTGTGCCAGCTCATGCCCATGCCCACCACCCACACTGACTGTGGGGCCCTTCTCCCTCTCCTCACACCTGGTCCTCAGCCTGGGAGTCTACCTCAGAAGCCCAGGAAGTTCATCCACCTCTCTGCCCCACACTGCTTGGGCCCTGAGGTGGCCTCATCTCTCCCCAGATCTTGGCGGTAGCTTCTTCCCTCTTTCCCATTGGTGCACAGCTCCTCCGGGGCATTATTTCTCAGGCAGTTCTGCCCTGAAACAATAGTTCTACACAGCTAGGACCAAAATAGAAAAATGGTAAAAGTACTTAAATATAAAAAATAGTGGAAATATAAATGGCTAACAAACATGTAAAAATGCTTGCAATCATTAATGATCCACAAATGCAAACTAAAAGAATGACCAAAAAAATTGCACATGAAATTAATAGTTTTAAGTTAAGAGTATTTAGGCTTGGCAAAGGAACTACTGGTGGGCATGTAAATTAATCATCAGTAAATCTGGCAATATGTATCAAAGACTTTTAAAAAAGTCTTACCCTTTTACATGTCAATTTTATCTCAATATAAATAAGGGGAAAGTCTTGCCTTTTGACAGTATTGTGACTTCTGGGAATTCAGCCCAAGGAAATCACCTGCTAGGTGGATAAAGATTTATGCACAGTCTTGTGAAAAACTGAAAACAACTTATATGCTCAATAACAGGGGATTGGTTTAATAAATTATGGTCCGCCCATATGACAGTAGATTATGCAATGATTTTAAATGATGTTAATAAAAAGTATTTCATGACATGAGATAAAAATTGTACAAACAGCTCAACTGCAAGGATGTTTTCTAAGTGCATAGAAAAGGGACTGGAAGGGGCTTTGCATGACTGCCCACCACTAGGGCAGGACTGGGGAGCTGAGCCAGCATGGGGAAATGGCTTCTGTCTGAAGCACATGTGTCTACCTTTGCGTGGAGTCTCTGCACATTGGCCTACAGGAGCCTGATTATGACTGTGGTCATGCAAGAAAATGTCTCCATTTGTAGAAGCACATGCCAGTGTCTGAGAATATGTACTTACGTCTTATGTATAACTCCTTGTGTTTAAGCAAACTAATTAGCAAGTGATATGGACATTCCTAAGCC
Organism: Murina feae; assembly: GCA_004026665.1. Taxonomy (NCBI): domain Eukaryota; kingdom Metazoa; phylum Chordata; class Mammalia; order Chiroptera; family Vespertilionidae; genus Murina; species Murina feae. The sequence goes on from PVJC01001449.1 coordinate 53,940, forward strand.
TGTGCACCCTGACCATAAGGGGCCAGTAGCTATGGCCCCATAAAAATGTTTCCATAGCACTCAGCCCCAAGCTGGCCCGGACCAAAGACACTGTTCTACCCACCCCTGACCCCAAATTGAATTCTAACCTCAGGTACCTGTCCTGCTTTTCCTTCCTCTAACGGCCCACCCTCTTCCAATGAGGTCATTCTGTCCAACCCTCTGCCTCCAAACTTCACACTCAGCTAGACACATATTTGTTGGGAGCTTAGACCTCAGGGGACCATGACTGGGGCTAGTCCAGGCCTGCCAGGTCTACTCAGAGGTGATTATAGAGACCCCAAGGGCTGGGAGGAAGCTGCTATTACTTTCCAAGGCCCTAAAAGGCCACAGTCTACATTCCCCAGGACTGACCTGCAGCTAACCCTGACCCAGTCTGAGCACTGCCCATGTGTGACACTCCCACCTGCTTCCAGGTTGAGAGGAGCCTCGGTACCCTCCACCAACCCAGACACTTGGTGGCAGCCCTCTGGCCCCGTGTCTCCCAGGCTTTTTCTGTTCTTGTTCCCAGGAAGGGGCCGTGTGATGAAGTGATTTTCCACTGAGGAGTGTCTGTATGATTGCCATCTCCCCACAGCAAGGCCAGCTCCGCCCGCTGGCCCGGTTGGTGACAAGTGGGCCCCACCTGCTGCCCCCACCCCAGGAGCAGGTGGGAGCAGGCTGCCGGGGGTGTGCCAGATCACGGGGTGTGGAGCTCCCCAGACGCCCCAGCACCTTACTCTGAACCTGGTCTCCACCACCTGACCCCAAATCGAACTCTGACCTGGGGCAGCTGGCCATCTTGTCCCTCCTCTAAGGGTCCACCCTCCTCTGATGCGGTCATCCTGTCCAGCCCTCCAAACTTGACACTCAACTAGGCACACATTGGTTAAACTCCTGCTCCACCCCGAGGAGCTACCTCAGAGCCAGGCCCAGCCAGACTGGGTATGAAGCACTGGCAACCCTCCTGCACAATTTAGCAGTGAATGAGGAAATGCCCACTAACGCCCACCAGGGGGTGGGCAGATTCTCAAGAGGCTCAGGGAGACTAGGGGAGGGGACACAGGCCCTTCTGTAGAGAACTCTCACATTCCAGCAGAAGCCACAGTGGAAGGACTCTGCCTGCCAGGTGCGTGCATGCCGGGTGCACGCGAGGTGCTGGACACGGCACCATCTGTGCTCCTTGAAACTTATAGCCTAAATAGGAAGAGCAAAGAAGAATAAAATTAAAACTGCATTGGGGGCCTTAGACCACAGCATCTGGTGCCACCAGAGCCTGCACAGCATTGCCTGCCCCACACGGGAACAACCTGCCCCTGTCACATGCCGCAGGCCTATGGGCAGGGGTCCCAGCCCTGAGTTTGCTCCTGAAGTCAGCTACAAGCCTCCAGCAAGAGCTCTCCCAGTGCTGCGTGGTCCTCCAGGTGACAGGATGCTCACGGTGCCCCCTTTTGCCTCATGAAGACCTCCACCCATCCCCAGTGTGAGAGGTAAAGTGCGTGTTCCAATAAACCAGCACTCAGCAGAGCAGCCAGTGTGGGACAGGACAGCTGCTGAGAGCAGAAAAGGTTTCTGGAGAAAGCCATGTCTGAGCAACAGCTGAAGGCTTCCCAAGGTATTAAGCTGAGCAAGAAGCAACCCAGGTAGAGGGAAAAGCTAGTGTCAAGGCTGGGTGGATGGGCACACGGCACGGACCAGTGGGAGATAAGCTTGCTGTGCCTGGAAAGGCAGTGTGGCCAGGCCGCTGGGGGCCGAGGCCTGCCTCCTGTTCTTAGGAAAAGTGTACTCAGAAGCCACTGAAGGATTTTAAGGAGGGAATGACGTGAGGAACTTTGCGTATTGCCTGGATTCCCTGTGGAGAACCAATGGGAGACCAACACAGAGGATCAGGGGGCGCTGGCAGCAGGCCAGGCTGAGGCCCTGACTCATAAGGGCAGGCAGACGTGGGCAGAGGGGGAGCCATGGGTAGCAGCCACCTGGGAGAGCATGGGGAGGGTGGACACAGGTGTACACAAGATACCAGTACTGAGGGCCCTCACTGTTCAAACTTATGTTGTTTAAGGGTCAACTGTATTTCTTATCCAGAGGTAAGAATCTGCAGATGCAAAGGGCCAACTGTAGTTATTTGTGGATTTTTTACTAGAACATTGTGGGGACAGGGGGGCAGTGTTCCTAATTCCCATGTCTCAAGGGTCAGCTGTTCACAAAGTGCCTGTAACTCTGTCACCAATAGAAATCAGGCATTTTCCTATCATATTACAATTGCAAGGATACCTTGAAATGTCAAAATGCTCATCACTACACTGGAATGGCAATGATCATTAGACCTGCTGCTGGATCTTGTTATTGAAATCACTAATAGGAAGTGCGTCTATTATCATATCGCAAATCTGGAGCTGTGTCTTTCCAATTTCCCACAGGCAGTGGCTGTGCTGCCAGCCATTCTCATCAGGGGGAGTGCAAGGAATGTAATAATTCAGGGTCCCAATGAGCTATTAAAAACTATTTGTGTTCAGCCTTTATTTAGTAGAAACAGAGAAATAAATTTTCAAGTAATTTAAGTTACATGCTTTCTTCTTTATGTTCAAAATAAAGGATCAACTGTTTGTGGTAAATGTAATATATTTTCATTTACTTGGATTTGTCTTTATTTCACAATCTTCCCATTAGTACAACTGGCCACTGTTAGTCACATGCTCTAACTTATATACGGAGTAGAGGCCCAGTGCACGAAATTCTTGCACTCAGGAGGGTCCCTCAGCCCGACTTGCACCCTCTCTCAGTCAGACATCCTTAGCACTGCCGAGGAGGCAGGAAAGGCTCCTGCCACTACCGCTGCATTCACAAGCTGTGGGCCTGGCTTCTGACTGAGCAGTGGTCTCCCTGTAGGGGTGCACTGACCACCAGGGGGCAGATGCTCAATGCAGGAGCTGCCCCCTGGTGGTCAGTGTGTATCATAGCAACTGGTCGTTCTGCCATTCAGTCGATTTGCATATTAGCCTTTTATTATATAGGATTATTACTAGGTTTACTAGGTCTTATTCACAATATATTTGAATATTATTTTTATTCTGATTTATGCTCATCAACTGCCTACCTTCCTCAAGCTCTTGATCTTCTTTTTTCTAAACTGGACCTGTTTTTGAGGGTCATGTCAAAGACTTTAAGCCTTATATAAAAAAAACCAACCCCTTCTCCCCAATAAATAATGCTGTATGCACCATGCATTATTTGGTTGTGGGATCTGGGTTGATTGCAGCTCTGACTGGGTCCCTGAGGTGTGGCATGTACCTGCATCATGCAACATGTATATGCTTATTGCAGAAATACAAGGTCAAAATAGGTTGGCATAATGTTTTCTTGGTTCTGCTTGGTTCTGTCTATTTCAGTGGGGGTGAAGCTACTCTGCACTTGGTGAGTTACTGAAGTGGCCACAGGTGGAACCGGTTAGATGGCACTATTTTCCAGTTTGATCTTTTGTGCAGACTGACTGCCTGCCCAGACTTCTTCCCCTGAATTAGATTCTTCCTGCTGAGGGAACTGGACTCCAGGACCCTCTTTCATGGTTACCCTAGATCAGCTCCTACACCCCCTCTACAAGGAAGCCCAAGAGCCACCAAGAGTCTTTTGAAAGAGGGCTATTGACCTGACTATTGGGATGGATCACTGCGAAGCCTTCAACACAAGCGCAAAGTGGCCCAAAGGTGCCTCTGTCACTCAGCCTTCCCTTGGGATTCTCAGGCCTCCCTTCTCTGCTCTGCTCTCCCATCCCACCCCCATGTACCCAAAGAGGAAAGTGTTAGATTATGGCTTCCATGGTGATGGGAACAGTGATAATTCCCCCCAAGGAAATTTGCCTATAATAAGGGGATGTGACTTGCTCCAAAGGGTGAATTTCCAGGGCTTGAATTCCAGGCACTATAAATCACTTGAGGCTATTTGGAGAGAACATTTCTGGATATACCTTAAGTAAAATACAGTCCACTTGTCTATGGGTTGGCCCTCCTTCTGAACTTTGATCCTTCTTGAGAGAGTCTCTGGGCTTCCTGACATCCCACAATTCCTTGCAGTAGTGTGGGTATCCTGTGAGCAGCTGCATAACCTGATTCCTGGGAGAGAGGGCATGACCCAGGAAGTCTCATGCTTTCTTTCTGAAGTTCAGGCTATACCAGTGAAGGAAGGAGAGCCAGCTGGAGCTGAGGAACCAGCAGAGTTAGCACTGGAAGGCTTCCTGGGGGAAGAGGCACCTCAACCCCTCACTAGTACTACCGAGAACATTCCATAGACATTAGAAACTTCTGCAATCTGACCTTCCCTCATCCTATACCCACACCCTCTGGTCTGGCCTCTGAATGCAAGTTCATTCGTTTCCTCTGGCTGCCTTTTGCCCTACTTGCTTCTTTCATGTTCTGATTGCTTCCATGGAACTGTTAGGCACCCATCACCAGAGACTTCTCCCACAGCTGCTGTCCCTCCATTGCTGCAGAGTCATCCATGAGGCTGATCATCAATATCCCATATCTCCTCCTTCTCACATCACCCAAAGGTCAAGCCTGAGGACAGATTTCCCCAACGTCACAGCTTGCTTTCCTAGAGAGGAGAACTGGGACCAGGAGTTGGAAAAGGCATCCAGGCTTGGGACAGTGGAGATGGTATATAGAAGAGCTCCTGGAGCCAGACAAGCTGGTCTGCACTCCGGTTCTCCTCTTGACCATCCAGGCCCTTTTGAACCAGCCTTTTCTGTCCTCTGAGCCTTGATGTTCTCCTCTGCAAAATAAAACTATTATTTGTAAAGGGCACCATGCTGAGCCCCTGAATGGAGATGATTGGTTACTCAGGAATTGATGGTTGGATAGACAGAGTAAATTCCAAGCCAGGGCAGATATCTGGGGCAGGTGTGGGTGGCTGCCTGCCTCACCTATGCACAGGACCAACCCTGGGCTCCAATTTCATGCCTTCCCCAGGATCCAGGGATTTGCCAAACACGCAGCTCTCCTCTGGGAAGAAAGTGACTCAGGATACCTGAGAGCTGGAATGAATCAGGGAGCAGGGATTGAGTGTGGGGCCCCCACCCAGGGGCCTGGGCCTCTCCCAGCAGGAAGAGTGTGAGCTGGTCCCCGTCACTGGGTGAGAGGGCAATCCTACCAAAATACGCTCCTGGCCAGCCATGGGGCCCAGTAGCACCCGCCGCCTTCACTCCCACATTCCAGACCTGCCAGGGCGCCTCCACAAGTGCCGCCTTGCCATTCACAAATCTGAGCCCCGCGTCAGAGGCCTGGGTTCCAGCTCTGCCGCTTTTCCTCGCTGGCCCAGGCAAGTCACGTGGGCCTCGGTTCCCATCTCTGTCCCAGGGCCTGGTGCACTCAGCCACCCCAGTCCTTTCCTGTCCTGGCTGTCACTGGGATGCTGAGGACACAAGAGTTCCTTTCCCGGGGAATAGCAGGTGCAAGTCCCAGCCCTGCAGGCACATACTGCACGGCCTTTTCCCCGGCCTCCCCTAAGAACCCATCTGTCTGACAGAGAGACACCCAGAAACGAGTCTGCAGACAGCATCGTGCATCCCAGACATGCAGGTCCAGCTGCCGGCTCCACAGCTCTGTCTGGGATGCAGGATGAGCAGCTCAGCCGTAACATGCCCAAGGCTGACCTCTGGTCATCCTCCAAATGCCAGAGAAGAACTTCTCCGCCCTGTGTCTCCGTAAATGGTAACTCATCCTTCCAGTTGTTCAGGCCACACATTTTGACTCCTCTCATTCCCTCCCACCCCACATCTAATCCAGCAGCAAATCCTTTGACTCCACCTTCCAAATAGATCCAGAACCCCTCTGTTTCTCACCACACATCTCCTCCCTCACCATCCAGAGCCCACGGTCTGCCCTGGACCACTGGGGGACCCCTGCTCTCGGCCCCCTCCCATCAGTTCTCCCCACTGCAGTCAGAGGTTCCTTTGTAAACATCAAGTCCCTGAAGTGCTGAGAATCTGCAAAGATTACCCGTTGGTCTCAAAGTAGAAGCCAAAGCCCCGATGATGCAACCACCCTCCTATTCGTACAATACGACCAACTCAGTCCTTGGATGGGGGAAGGAGAAAGGCTTTACAATGGCCTCCTACCTTCTCCATCGTCCTATGCCTTCAGCCTTCCTCTGACCACACCCGCTGCCCTACTGGCTTCAAACATGTGCCTTTTTCCCAGGTAGCCACGTGGCCCCCTCCCCTGTCTTCCTCAAGTCTTAGTGGAATGAGGCCTTCCAGGGTCATCCCAGTTAAATCACAGCCCTCCCCTCTCTCCAGCATCCCCAGGCCACTCTTTCTCTCTCTCTTTTTCTTCTCTTTTTCTCCACGCCACTTACTATTTCTAGCTAGCATACTATACAATCTACTTGTCTACTGTGTGCTCTGTTTATTGTCTTTCTTCTCCCTCTGGAATATCAGTTCCAGGAGGGCAGAGCTTTTAGTCTGTTTCATCCACTAAAGGATCCTTAACAACACCTGGCCCATAGTACCCACTCAATAAACACGTGTGGAATGAATGAAGGAATGAGAGTCTATAGGTTGTAATGGTTAAGAGAACGTTTGTAATCCACTATTTCCTAACTGTGTGACACAACTTCTTGTGCCTCGGTTCCCCCGTTTGTAAAAGGAAGGTAATAATGACACCTGACTCATGGGGCTGTTGTGTGGATTAAACAGGTGTTCAACTCAGTGGGTGGCACCTGGCATGTGCTCAGTAAATGTTGACTGTACCATCAGCACAGCATCATGAGAGGCAGGTGTATCGGGGGCCACTGAGCCCTTTTCCAGGTTAGGAGACACTTCTAGAAGATCCTATGGCTTGCTCAGCAAGCTCCTCCTGCCCAGAGCCCAGGGAGGGGACCCCCACACTGGGAGGCTAGCTCTGGAACACGTGCTTGGTCACTCCGGGATGCTGGGAGTGTGACATGGGAGGACTGGGCCAATGGGAAAGGCAGTGACAGAAGGCATCTGACCTCAGGTTATGAGTGGGTCTCTCTGAAGCCAGGGATTCTTATAACGCATGGATTCCTCTTCTAGGAGTGGGGTGTAGGAGGCCTTTACAGGCCTGTAGTCTGAGCAAATTCTCCCAATTTCTTCTTTGAGCAGCAAGAACAGTGTGCAACACAGCCTTGATCAGAGAAATTATTAAAATCCACCCATTAGCCCAGCTGGCATGGCTCAGTAGTGAGTGTTGACCTATGAACCAGGAGAACACAGTTCAATTCCTGGGCAGGGCACATGAGCGGATTTCAGGCTTGATCCCCAGTGGGAGACGTGCAAGAAGCAGCCAATCAATGATTCTCTTCATCAATGATGTTCCTATCTCTCTCCCTCTCCCTTTCTCTTTGAAATCAATAAAAAAATATATTTTTTTAAAATCCACCCATTGGCTCAGGGGGAGGCCCATGAAAATTAAGGTCAGGTTCTTGTTTGTTCCCATTTAACTCCAGATGCACAGAGGATCTGCCCAGGCTCCCACTGCTAGAGAGAGGAGGAGCCGGGCAAAAGTCAGGGCTTGCAGCCCTAAACCCAGGCCACGTTCCCTCCACAGAGAGCCGGGGGCTGGGCCAAAGCCCCGCTCCACCTGCTCACAACAACCAGAGGCTGCAGCTGGAATTGATTTCTGAGCCTTCAGGCCCCAGAAAGTTGACTTTTCCCACCCCTGTTGCTTGAGGTTGCCTCCAACCAAAAAAGGAAGATGCAGAATATTCCTGTGAGTTCCCTTTAATGGTCTGTGAACTCTGCTTCTGAACTCCAATATTTGATTTTTTAAAATTATACTCTACTTGCTTACAGAGAAGACATGAAGTAACTTACAATAAAATATTTCACGTAAGGCCACTCTTAACAAAATATAATAACAACAAATAAAAAAGAAGAGAAGGACACAAATATGTCAAACACAGAGGCCGACATAATTCACTATGATTAAGGATTAAATTCAAATCTGAGCTCCCCAACAGCCAAGGTGAAAAAGGAGTCCCCAGGAGTCATGGTACCATCTCTTCATCTCCCCTACCCCCCAGAACCCAGCATCTAGGAGAACCTTGAAGAATGTTTGCAGCTGATTGAAGAAAATGGGTGCCCCAGTTCCCTGGGAAGCCTGAGTTCACAACTTGCTTTGGCCAAGCGACCATACAAGGTATCAGAGCCTTGTTCCTTGTCTCTGTCCTGGAGGTCAGTCCAGGGGCATGATGGGAGCACGTGCCTTGCATCCCCCAGCTCACTCACCGGAAGTGTAACCCCAGTTCATGAAGTCGTGGCTGACCGTGGCACCTGTCCTATTACTTAATAAGCAAGCCTCCCAGGGGACAAAGCCCCAAGTGGCCAACCGGAGTAATTCAACATGACTGAAGTGATTTGCTTAATTGAAGAGAGAGAAAAAGAAACCAGACACTCCCAAGGGCAGTGTGGGTACCTGTTTGGGTCACAGGTGCCATGGGGATGTTCCCAGGACCGTGGCTCTGGTTCAGTGGCCTCACCCTTAGTCCATGGTGGGAGGGGCAGCCTGGCTCCTGGTTCCTCTTTGTCTCTGGAGAATCAGGCAGCCAGGGATCGTGGCAAGGCCATCGGCAGCGGAGGGTCAGGCCTGGTTGCTGTGACTTAGCCTTACAGAGCTGGGTCCTGGCAGACGTCAACCCAGGAGGCTCCCTGGAGCGAGTAGGCTGGGTCAGGCAACCCAGGAAGAATGGGGTCATGTAGAAAGATGGGGGCCTGCTTAGGCTGAAGAGCAGAGAGGAGCTCTGTGGAGAGGCTAGACCAAGCCCTGTAGGTCCAGAGCCCTCAAGAAATGATAAGAAATGAGGGTGGCAAGGAAGGCCAGCTTAAACACCCTTCCCTGGTCCCTCTCCAGTGAGAAACCCCTGGCTTAGGGGTGGTGGGAGGAGCTCAGCACCAATGACTCCCTGCCCTAACATTATGGAGCCTCTATCACGACAATGGTACAATATCTGTGACCTCGGATGTCTGCTGAGCACTTACAAGCGCCAGGGACCATGCCTTGTGCTTCCTGAAGCACATCCCATTTAATCCTCCCAATTCGATGAGGTAAGTAGTGTCACTGGCCCCATTTTGCAGCAGAGAAAAGCTGAACTCAGAGAGGCTAAGAGGACCGAGAGCTAATAAATGATGAAACGAAGTTGGTACAACTCTAGCACCTAGTCTGCTCTTATCCCCTTGTTGGGGACCCCCCGTGGGTGATTGAAACACAACTCCTACTCTCAGGGACCCTCCAATCTGATGGAAGAGACATGGTTCTGTCCTTAAGAAACCTGTTCCAGCCCTGGCAGGTGTAGCTCAGATGGTTGGAGTGTACTTCCATGCACTAAAAGGTGGTGGGTTTGATTTCCCGTCAGGGCACATACCCAGGTTGCCGGTTCGATCCCCAGTAGTGGCATGTGTGGGAGGAAATGGAACAATATTCCTCTCTCATATTGATGTTTCAATAAATAAATAATTAAATTTTATTTTTTTAAAAATATATTTTACTGATTTCAGAGAGGAAGGGAGAAGGAAGGGGATAGATAGAAACATCAATGATGAGGGAGAACCACTGACCAGCTGCCTCCTGCACGCCCCCTCTTGGGGATGGAGCCCTTGACCAGAATCGAAGCCCGCACGATTCAGTCCTCAGGCCGACGCTCTATCCACTGAGCCACACTAGCAAGGGCTAAATACCTTAAATGCTTTTTTAAAAAGAGAAATCCATTCTATTTGCGGGGGCTCTGCCGCTGCTGCTAGGGAGCCCCTAAACTAATGAGGAAAGATTGGTCCCTTCGGCCCAGGAGCTGCAGTCAGAAGGGGCAGGAGGAAGTATGTTCCTCTGTGGGCACCAGTGAGAGGTTGACTGAAGGGACAAAGTCAGCACCTTCTCCTCTCAGGCCCAGGCCCCCTTTCCTTGAGAGCAGTCCCAGCAAGGGGGGCCAGGCAGGTTCTCTCCACCTTCAGGGAGCCAGGCTGCCAGGCAGATGGAGCATGCCAGCTTGCACCCAAGGGATCAGAAGGAAAGGACTAATGGTACAGAGACAGGGCCTTCATCCCGGAAATCCCCTGAGCGTCTTCCGTGACTTGGAGGTTGGTCAGTCTGTGTATTGGCCAGCGCTCAGCCAGGGACGAGAACTGGAGCCCTGTCTGAGCCCAGGAGTTTGTCAGTGGCCAGGATCAGAAGTCAGTCAAAGGTCAGGGTCACACATCAGTCACAGGCCAACTTGAGGTTTCTTCTAGAGGTCAGGGTCAATGGTGCATCTAAGGCTGGCCTGCAGAAGGGAGGGGCTGGGGGTTTCCTGTGCACTGGGGTTCTGGACCAGGAGGCCACAGTGAGTCACCGGGTGACCCCTGGCATCCTATAGCCTGTGGGTCAGCAGCTAAGAAGCAGATACAAGGTGGGGCTGAGAGGGCCTCAGGGGTAGGCAGGGGCTACACCCAGAATATAGACTCCTCACCCCTCATTCCTTCTGGCTGAGGTCATTCCATGGGCCCAGCCACCCCAGGCCTGGGAGGGAAAGCAGAGATTCGGAGGCGGCTCCCCCAGAGTATCTGTGAGTCATGGTCGCTAGGACTACAGCTTTTGGACACAGCAAAGGATGGGGGTACCCCAGTAGCACACAGCTCCCAGCCCTGGAACCTAATGCGTCAGCAATGGAGAGTCAGCCAGTGGCTAAATCATATCGTGCCAGGCACAGTTCTAAAGCTTTATTTACATTGTTTCTTTTAATCCAAGGATGTGTTACTATCTCATTGACAGGTGAGGAAACGGAGGCACAGAGTGGTCAAATATGTGGCTCTCGCACTTAAGTCCAGGCTCTGGTTTTAAACCCAGGGGGTCTGCCTTGCTCTTAACTACTCTGTGATTTAAGAGCAAGATCGCTCAAGCAAGGAGTGGCTCTCCCACTCCCACAACGCCGCTTCTTCCTTGTGTGAGCTGAGGGCCAGCATCTAAATCTCTAGGCCTGGAAGTCCACAGGGAGCAAGGCAAGTCTTTGCAGCAGGGAGAATTCCAGGCAGAATTTGCATCATTTCCACTTTTCTTGGTGCCTGGCATCTCACCATCTCCATCTGTTTCTTTTTCTGTTGCACACAGAGCCTAGCAACAGGCAGTTGACTCTGGGGGGTGAGGGGGGTCACCCAATCTGGTGCGCTGGCCTCCTGGGAACGGAGGCTAAGGAGTAGCACACTTTGATGAATGCAGTAACTGCATTTCTATTCGATGTTAATGGCCTTACTGACTCTGAGGTTAACTTACAGGACTGTGAGGACATGGGCTCTTGAAGACATGAACAGGGATTAGTAAAGGGGACAGCAGTGCCCTCTGCATCACATTTGATCAGCAATTGCCCCCTGTCCCAGCACTGTCAGAGATCCCAGCCCCTGTCTCTCAAGGAGGAAGGTGGCAGAGCTGAGATTATCAACCTGTTTCACAGATGAGCAACTTGCGCCCATAGGATCAGGGCAGCGGGCACGTTGGTGGCTTCCCAGCTGACATTCCACCCCACCCCATTGCTGGGAACTCCCAATTTTGTCCCAGAGTTCATCATCCCCGATCATCAAAGAGAATGGCCCTTCCTGGCCCCAGGGATGAACTCCATTAGCCTAAGCCAAGGGCTCACAACCCTCTCAAACCCAATACCCTCTTTTGAGAGCAAACATTTCAAGCCACCCTTTTCACTGTCCCGAAGTGAAATCCGTAGGTCCTAGAATTTCAAAGGAAAAAAATCAACAGGATTCCATAAGTAACATAAAAGAGGAACACAAGACAAGCGACTGCTAGTGAGATTCTGTGCTTTGAGATTTACTTGGTTAAGCAAGACCACCCACCCAGAGGAGCCACGGCCGCAGTCAGGGACCGAGGCACCATGGCCGCTGGCCCCGCGGAGCACTGTCCAGGCCGTGGGACCTTCAGAAATGCTGGGCGGCTCTAAACCACTGAGAATGTTCCCGCATTTACCAGGTGAGTCTTGGGCAAGAGCACTTCTATAAAATGCAGCTAGATCCTAGGCTTGGATAATAAAAAGCAGGTTTTTCACCTCCATGAATGGCTGGTATGTCATTCAAAGGAAGGTCATGACGGTCTCCAGCATTGCCGGACAGCCAGCCCCCACCTTCAGAGGCCACAGCACTCTCATCACCAGCAAAGTCACAGTGAACCAAGGATTTCTTTTTTTATTTTCCCTTTCTCTCTCTCACTCTTTTTTAATACATATATATGACATATATATATATATAATTTCAGAGAGGAAGGGACAGAGAGAGGGACAGAGAGAAACATCAATGATGAGAGAGAATCACTGATCGGCTGCCTCCTGCACGCCCCACACTGGGGATCGAGCCTACAACCCAGGCATGTGCCCTGACCGGGAATCAAACCTTGACCTCCTGGTTCATAAGTCAACGCTCAACCACAGAGCCATGCAGCTGGGTTCATGGTTTTCTTTTGAGAGCCAGTGGTGAAGGCAGATGACAGAGTTTCAGTCCCCTGGCCTGAGTGTGTCACCCAATCTGTGGAACCTGGGGGGTGTAAGGGAAAGTGTTCTTACTGTTCTCAGGAGAGGGAAGCTCCCCTGGCTCACCAGTTGCCACCTTACCCTTCACCATCCTGAGGGAGACAGTGCCAACTACTGGGATAGGTAGAGGAAGAACAGGAGGTCCCCAGGTCTTTGAGGGGTGAGGGCACTGCTGGCTTCCTAGATCAGTCAGCCCGGGATCACTGTACACGGAGACCCCCTGCTAGGTAAGAAGACAAGCTTCTTGTTGAAGCTGCTTTGTGGTGGGCCTTCAGTTCCTCGTCGCTGTGGGTGTTCAGACAGAAGAAGTGATCTTTCCGGACGTTACAGCCAGTTTAGAAATCAGAGCCCAGATCTCTTGATCCCCCACAGGATCCTCTCTCCACCTTGTCCAGCGGGACAGAAGCGGCCAGGACCAGGTCACGGCTCAGAGGGAGCTTCCTGGAAAGCAGGTCTCCTGGGCCCTCCCAGTGGGTGTACACCCTTAAGGGCAGATCTCCTATGGATGTGAAGGAGACAGGTCCAAGGGCTTCTCAGGGCTGACCCCACCCCAGCTCCTCCTCTGACTCAAGAAACACTGGGATTGTAGCTGCATTCCTCACTGGTGTCATTCTTTATGATTTCAAGTGCTCTACAGGCACCAATTAGTAGTCAAGCGCCCCACCCGAGGGTGCCTGCTGAGGATCCAGGGATCCTGGGTATGACACACAGGCATGACCACACACCATCTACAGTGGGCAGCACAGGTGTCCCGGGGGAAGTCCCCAAGCACGGCCCCCAAGAGCACCCTGAGAGGCAGCGTGCAGGGAGACCAATCAAGTTCGCTGAGACCAATCAAGTTCACCCTCACGTAGGCAGACACCACAGGACACAGGTTCCAGGCCCTGCAGGGCCTGCAGACCTCAGCACTTGAGAAGCCACTGAGGGCTTTAAGCACAGGGTGACACAGCCATCACAAGTCCTTTCCCTGACCCACCTGGGCATATGCCCAATGGTCCCCATCCTTGCAGGCCTCCCACTGCAGACAGAAGCTGTGGCCTTGAGTTTGGTTCTCAGTGGGGGCCAGGATCTGCACAGCTGCCTTCATGGTTATAGACTAAGGTGACCAGACGTCCCGCTTTTGGCGGGACAGTCCCGATTTTTAACAATTTGTCCCGCGTCCCGCAGCATTTTCGAAAAGTTCCGATTACCCTTTGTAATATTTTAAGCAATAATAAAAGAAAAAGAAAAAGAAAAAAAAAGAACCCCCCCCCTCCCCCAGTCAATGGTGTACCACTTTAAATCTGGTCGCCTTATTATAGACCACAGCCCTGGTTTAAGCCTGCTCATGCTTATGTACCAAAAGAGGAAGCAGGATGCTCACAGTAGCGCTGTTTGAGGCCCATCATCCCCACACACAAGTAGCCGCTGTGTCTCCCTGCTGCCCAGCAAGTCAAGTCCAGGTCCACTCTCTGGCCTCAAGCAGCCTCTCCGTCTTTACCCATTTGTTCACAAACACCAACACTGAGGTGCTAACCTCTGGGGACCCTGGCTCCATGCACACTCTCATCTTTGCACCATTGCTCACCGTTTCCCAGCCTGGAATGGCTGCCCTGCTTCCCATGTGCGCTCACAAACCTCGGCAGCTGGCTCTCCTCTCACAAACCCTGTAGGATTTGCACAGCTCCCTCAGCCCACAACGGCTGCACATTCTTTCCTTAACCTAGAGCCTGCAACTGCTAGTATTGCCTTGAGCAGCTCCTTTATCTTATGTTGTTATTCCTCCTCTCAGTGTTTGTATTCTGGCCCCCTTACCACCCCACCTCCACTCTATTGTAGATTCTTGGAGAATGGAGGCCTGTCTTACTGACACAGTCCAGCCCCCAGCACAGGGCTGGCACCTGCTTGGTAGGAGCTCAGACAACCATCTGTGGCTTTGACTTGCCTCAGTTCCAGGAGGTGACTTGGTGATTAAGGTTCCTCTGCAGGATAATTGGATGGAGGGAGGTCGAGGGAAGGATCTCTCCATCAATATTATCGTTAACAGGTATTTGTCATATGTCTGTTGCTGATTAATTGGGGACAAGACTTGCCTCTCTAATCTGTGATGATGGAGCAAGAAGTCTGCAAGCAAGAGATGCAGACAGAAAAAGGGAGAAGCAGCAAGGCATGGGATGGAGAGCAGGCAGGGATGGAGGCAGAGGTGTGGTGCAGGAGAAAGATGGGACACAGAGAAACAGGGTCAAGGAAAGGGGAACAGGGAGCAGGAGGCAGGAAGAGGCCAGGACCTGGGTGGGGTGGGGACAAACAAAGGAGACAGAGAGGGAAAAGGAGGCCAACCAAAGCCTGGAGAGGGTGAAGGGCAGCAGGAGAGTGGGCCCCTCCCTCCTCACAGCCTCAGTGCCAGGCTAGGTTCTGGCATCCTCAGAGCCTCTCCTGAAACTCTGCATGTTGGAGCATGAAGGCCCGGAGGAAGGCAGCCAAGCTGGAAGACAGCCGAGGACCAGATGCTGGGTGATGCACCCAGGAGGGTGGCAGTGGGACGAGGAGACATTGCCCTGTCTCATGGCCCCCACCATCATGCACCCCACCCCGACCCAGCCAGAGGACAGCTGCCACACCCAGCTGGAGGCTACTAGTAAGCCAGGTTGGATGGGCGTCCTTCTCCAAGGCTTGACTCAGGTGTCTGCTGGGGACAGGGAAAGGGAGTGGCTCAACTGAGAACATGGTTGTTGGGGGGAAAGGGGTGAGGGGGTATCAGAAACGGAAAGGAAAGCTGGGATTAAAGTTTCAGTAACCTGCCTCAAAAGCACCCAGGTTTGTGAAGGCCAGGATTCCAGGGCACTGAGTAAGACAATCTTCGTAGCAAGGATGAGGGAGCAGAGGCACTGGCTGCCAGGTGGGTTGAGATGGACAGGGGGTTGGAGTCCAGCTGCCCCTGTAGGAAGCCAGACCATCCCCCCTCCCCCCATACACACACACACACCTTCTCCCACCACCATGGGGCCCCTTTCTATAGCACAGGTTAGGCAACTACCTGAGGGTTTGGACCCCAGCTGATGAAAAGGCGGGGAGGTAGTAGGTTGAAACTTCAGGAAGACTTGGTCTGGAGAGGTCTAAGAAAGATACTCACATGTGTGGTGTGAGGAGAGAGAGAGAGAGAGAGAGAGAGAGAGAGAGAGAGAGAGAGAGAGAGCGCGCCAAGGGAGAAGGGACTAAGAGAGGCAGAAGCTGAAGAATTTCGAGAATAGCTGGACAATATTTGCCATTCATTCATGCACTTGAGCAACATTTATTGACACAGAAAACAATAACAACAAGATCCAATCAGAAATTAGCAACTGCAGACAAACCCTCACCCAGATCCCTAATCTGGCCTCAGACTGAACTTTCACCCTGGCCCAGCCTCTCCACTGAACCTGTCTTCAGATTTACTCTAATCCCAACTCCTCCCGCTTCACTGAGCTAAATCTTGGCTACTGGCCACCTGAAAACTGTGTTTTGATCTCAAAGGTACAAGAGAAGAGCATATAGCCCAGCCGGCGTGGCTCAGTGTTTAAGCATCGACCTCTGAATTAGGAGGCCACAGTCCGATTCCTGGTCAGGGCACTTTTGTCTACATGGGCTCAAACGGCAGTGGGAGGCATGCAAGCGGCAGCTGATCAATGATTCTCTCTCATCATTGATGTCTCCATCTCTCTCCCTCTCCCTTCCTTTCTGAAATAAATAATTTTTTAAAGAGCATGTAGATATTTCTGGAGAAACACCACAAAGCACACAGCTATAGGGCTTGGTGGGAATGACACTAGGCTGCATGTTGGAAATGACTGCACCAGCCATTCAAAGCCCTCATTGTCCAGCAGAGCCCTGACGCCCTCTTAGATCCTCTCCTCTCCTCCATCCCCTCTTCCCAACCTGCCAGGCAAGTGTGCCCACTCTCCCCTGTCCCTGGGCTCCTGCCCCACTTGGGACCTTTTTAAAACCCCTGCCCTCTGAGTCCCATCTTACCAGTCAAGTAGAATCTTCATATTCCCCAACTAATCCCAGCCAGCAGGCCCTCCCCCTCCTCTGAACTCCTACATCAATAAGATTTAATAGTCCATGTGGCCACTAATCACAAACATTCCTTCTTTTGTCTTCTTAGACTGTTCTTCTCCTTGACAGAATGACTGCATGAAAGATATACAGTCAAGTTTTTTCCCCAAGTAGATGGCAATTTTCCCACTATCATAAGCAATGCTGAGATGAACATCCTTAAACACGTCTCTATGCACTCGTATACTTTAAAAACATCTCTCAGCCCTGGCTGGCTAGTTCAGTTGATTAGAGTATCATCCTGATATGACAAGGTTGTGGGTTTGATTCCCCGGTCAGGGCACAAGAAATAACCAATGAATTCATAAATAAATGGGACAACAAAGCTCTCTCTCTCTCTCTCTCTCTCTCTCTCTCTCTCTCTCTCTCTCCAACCAATCAATACATTTTAAAAAACATCTCTTCATCCAGAAGGATACCCTGAGCATAATTTTAAAAGTAAAAAAAGAAAAGAAAACCATCAACAAAATATAAAATATTAAAACGCACTGAATAGGAGAACATATTCACCTATGTTTTTTGCTGAGAAATTTCTTCTGGTCAAATGCAAAATGCTGTGTTTTATTGGTAAAATAGGCATAACATAAAATTCACCATTTAGTCATTCTTAATCAATCATTGTATAGTTCAGTAGCATTAACTGCATTCACATTGTTGTGCAACCATCACCACCATCCAACTCCAGAACTTTTTCATTTTTCAAATTTGAAACTCTGAACCAATTGAATAATACCTCATTCTTCCCTCACTGAAGTCCCTGGCTACCACTATTCCACTTTCCATCTCTATACTCCACTCAGTACCTCAGATAAGTGGAATTATAAACCACACCATCCTCTTGTGATTGTCTGATTTCACTTAGTATAACGTCTTCAAGATCCATCCATGTTGTAGTATATATCAGAATTTTCTTCCTTTTAAACGCAGAATAATATTCCATTGTATGTACCATATACTAGAGGCCTGATGCACAAAATTTGTGCAGGAATAGGCCTTCCTTCCTCCGGCTGCTGGCACTGGCTTCCCTCTGGCACCCAGGGCCTAGGCTTCCCCCATCCCCACCCCTCCTAGGTCTAATTAGCATATTACCATTTTATTATTAAAGATACCACACCATATTTATCAATTCATAGGTTGATGGCTATTGTAGAACACTTTTGTCTACTGTGTATAATGATGCTATAATCATGGATATGCAAATATCTCTTCCAGATTCTGCTTTCAATTCTCCTGGATATATACCCAGAAGTGGAATTGCTACATCCATGCTAGTTGTATATATATAACTTTTTATATATACAAGCCTGGGTGCTTTCGAGGCAGGTGTGGAGGAACCATCATACTGTTTTTCATAGTAGCCGTACAATTTTACATTCTCACTAGCGATGGCCAAAAGTTCCAATTTCCCCACTATCACCAACATCTGTTATTTTCTGGGTATGTTTTGTTTTATAATAGTCATCCTAATGGTTGTGAAGCAGTGTCTCACTGTGTTTTTTTTTAATTTTTTTTTATATTTTATTGATTTTTTACAGAAAGGAAGGGAGAGGGATAGAGAGTTAGAAACATCGATGAGAGAGAAACATTGATCAGCTGCCTCTTGCACAACCCCTACTGGGGATGTGCCCACAACCAAGGTACACGCCCTTGACCAGAATCAAACCTGGGACCCCCTCAGTCCACAGTCCCATGCTCTATCCACTGAGCCAAACCAGGTAGGGCCTTACTGGGGTTTTAATTTGTGATTCTCTAATGATTAGTTATGTTGAGCATCTTTTCATTTGCTTATTGACCATTTGTATATCTTCTACGGAGAAATGTCTATCCAAACCTTTACTTGTGGGTTTTTTTTTATTGATTTCTTTTGAAGTGTAGAAGTTCTCTATATACTCTGAATACTAATCCCTTATCAGATGTATGATTTGCAAATATTTCCTCCCATCTGTGGGTTGCCTTTTCACTTATTGATTGTGTCCTTTGGTGCCTAAGAAGTTTTAATTTTTACAAAGTACAATTTATCTATTTTTCTCTTCAGTTGCATGTGCTTTTTGTGTCATACTCAAGAAATCACTGTCAAATCTAATGTTATGTAGGTTTTACTCTACATGTTCATCTCAGAGTTTTACAGTTTTATTTGCTATGTAAAGGTCTCGATCCATTTTGAATTAGTTTATATATATATTGTGTAAGATAAGGGTCCAACCTTATTCTTTTGCAGGTTGATACCCAGTTTTTCCATCATCATTCGTTGAAAACACCATTTTTCACCATTGAATGGTCTTGGCTCCCTTGTCAAAAACATTTGATCGTATGTGACCACAGAGGCAGAGAGTGGCATGATATGGCCACAAGTCAAAGGAATGCCAACAAACCTCTCCAGAGAATAAACCCCCAGAAACCTGTTGGGGGAGAGGCAAGCACTCGCTGACACAGAGTTGAAGAGGGGACCTAGGGGTCTAATTGCCTCTTAAGCTTCTAAACAATCCTCGCTGTGTTAGCCACTCATACTCCCTCCCAACTGGAGCCTTCAATTCTGGAGTCTTTTTAAGATTCTGTGGTATAAACCAGGTGAGTTCTCAGCTTTCTCAGGTTCGCCAAGTAAATTATGTCTCATCCATCGATTTTCCAATTTACAAAATTGTGTTCCTCTTTCTTCTCTTCCACTCTCCACCTTGTGGGTTCAAACCTTTTTAAACAGCCCCTCTGCTGTAGCTATAGTGGGGATTTAAAAGAGCAAAATTAAATGCATGTGTTCAATTTGCCATTCCCTGCTCATCCATTCATTTTCAACTTCCAAAGCTATGTTGACAGCTCTATTCCTTGTCATCTCCTTGTTATCTTACAGTTCTCTTTTAACTTTGTGTCAGTCTGGTGGGGTTGAGCGGGGGGTCAGAGATAAATCTATTTCTTCAACCCACCATGGTTTACTTGAAGTCCTCCAATCATTTGCTTAGGATAAATTCCTCCCCAGAAATGGAAGTAATGTGTCTAGGGCTTGCTTGCCTCTTAAGGCTTTTGGTAGAGATGGAAAAATTGCCCTCTAGAAAAGTTGTACTAATTTATACTCAAACCAGTGGTGTGTGAAAGGGCCGGTTTCTCTGTACTCTGGCAAGCGTTGGGCAGGATTTCTTCTGTGGTCTGCCAATCTGTTCAGGAGAAAAAGGTATCTCATTTTGCAATTGTTTTCATTATTGAATATCAATGTTTTTCAAGTATTGATCGGCTTTTACTTTTGTGAATTGTCTGCCTGAGTAATCTGCCAATTAGGCTATTGATTTTCTTACTGATTTTAAGAGTTCTTTACATAGAGAATATTACTGTATTTTATTCGCAAAATAAAATACATACGTGTCCTTATTTTTTTTTAAAAGACGCAGAGGAAGTTTCGTATGAAGAGGAGGAAGTTATTTTTATTTTTGTTGCAAAAAGATCTCACCTTGACAGCTTTATCTTTTCACTTTTTCATAACAGTTTTTTACAGCATGAATTTATACTTTTTTATGTAGTCAAGTCTATCAGTATTATTTCATTGTTTTTGCTTTCAAGAGTAAAAAGGTTTCCCTTTCCTGAGAGAGTAAAATAATATCCAATATTCTCGGTTAATTTTTTCATTTAAACATGTAATCAATATGATATTTGTTTTTATATAAATAATAAAAAAGGGAATCTAACCATGTTTTCTCTAAAAATGAAGCCAATTATGTAGATACCGTTTACCAGGTAGCCTATCTTTTTCCTACTATTATGAAATCTTACCTTTACCTTATTATACTCATCTGGGTTTGGACTTTTCATTTACTTCTAAAGTGTCTATTCTGATATAAATATTATACTCTTTTATTTATTATAGTTTTAAAATATATTTTGTTATCTGGTAGGAAAAGTACTTTCTTATTGCTTTTCTTTTTCATAATCTTTTTGACTGTTCTTTCATATTGAATCTTTGCATAAACTTTAGAATATGTTTCATATTGGATCTTTGCACAAATTTTAAGTCATTGTGTTTTGATGAGAATCACATCAAATTAATAGATTAATTTGATAATTGATCTATTTATGATACATTTCTTCCCATATAAAAGTTAAATGTGATATCTATAATTATTGCTAGTTGATTACTTTGATCACATGGCTAATATTTGGCCATTTTGACATACAAAACCTGGAATTTTGTATGGTTTAGCATAGTAGTACACAGGACATTGTTTTCTAGCTTTTCCATTTTCCAACTGAACTCAGGCACAGAGAATTGGACTAATCCTAACCATTGAGTCATGACTCACTCTCATTGACTTATGCGTGACCTATTTTTATGCATTCGTTTATTTATGTAGTTAGGTAGGTCATGTGGTAGCTTGTCTCCAAGATGGCTGCCATCCGTTTCTCTTTCTCATATTACATGCCTTTCCCTCTTTGAGAAGTGGTGTCTATTCCTCCCTTCCCTTGTTATTGGAGGCTAGATCCTAAGAAGCCTTGCAGCTGTCACCTAGTCCTCTCAATGTAGTCACTCTAGAGCCCTGAGCCCTGTGGAAGAAGTCCAACCACGCTGAGGCTGCCATGCTATGCGAAAGCCTAGTTCCACCGAAGTAGAAAAATGGCTGGCCCACCTTCACTGTTCTAGGCTCCCACTTCCCAGCTCCACTATGGGATCATCCCAATTGACCCAGCCATTGTAGAACCAAGACAAGACCCTCTGTGCCCTGTCTAAATCCCGACCCAGTGAATCATGAAGTATGACAACAACAAATATTAAGTTATCAACCCCAGGATGACTTGTTATGAGGCAATAAATAATTGAAATGGATAGTTAGTCAGATAGATAATTAGAATTGCATAAACATATAGGAACCCATACCCAAAACAAAAGTGTGGACCTTGACAATAATGTGCATCTAACCACATGATCTCCCTCTACCCAACTCAAGTTAATTATCATTCATAAACCTGTATTCATTTTTGTTACTTTTATTTTTACTGACTATATATTTCTTAATATTGTATATGTTTTTATTCTATTTAACTTTAAAAAATCAGTTTTAGGCAGAATGTAGTCTTCTGGTAGTTACATTTTTCATTCAATATTATATCACTAAGATTCATCCACATAGCTGTGTATTATGTTAGTTCATTTGTTTTGCCTGCTGTGTAATATTTTATCATGTAAATATACCACAGTTTATTCACTCACTCTTCCACTGCTTGGCACTTAGGTTGCCAGATTTTTAAAAAATTTTTTAAAATATATTTTTATTGATTTCAGAGTGGAAGCAAGAGGGAGAAAGAGATAGAAACATCAATGATGAGAGAGAATCATCGATTGGCTGCCTCCTGCAGGCCCTCTACTGGGGACCAAGCCTGCAACCAGGCATGTGACCTTGGTGGGAATTGAACCCAGGACCCTTCAGTTCACAGGCTGACACTCTGTCCACTGAGACAAACCAGCTAGGGCAGATTGCCAGATTTTTGCTAATGTGAGCAACACTGCTCTGAACATTCTTGTAGATGCTTCTTGTTGTACATGGACAAATGTCTTGGGTATACATAGAAGTAGAACTCCAGAGGTATAATTGCTGGCTCAAAAGGTATCATAAGCTTTAGGAGGTAATCCCAAATTGTTTTCCACAGTGGTTATATCAATTTAAGCTCCTAGCAGTAATGTATAAAAAAGTGATCCTTGGAAATCATATTGTCAGACTTTTTTGCTGATTGGTTGACATCTCATTGTAGTCCTAATTAGGATTTTCTTATCACTAATAATGTTGAGCCTCTCTTCATCTGTATGTGGGTTATATCTTTCCTCTTCGGGGAAATGTCTCTTCACACCTTTGGATAATTTTCTATGGGTTTTATATGTGTATTTTCTTATTCATCTGTAGAAGTTCTTTATGTAATCTTGATGCAAATCCACCATCATCTGTAGATATTGCAAATATTTTCTGCTTCTACTTCAACTTTTTACTTTCCTTTAAAAGTCTTTTAGAGGACTAAATTTTTAAATTTTGGCATATTGTCTTAATTTCCCTCTCTCTCTCCTTGTTTTTAAGAGTTTAACAGTCGTTTTTGGTTCACAGCAAAATTCAGGGGAAGGTACAGAGAATTCCCATGTACAGTACCTGTGCCCCCACACATGCATAGCCTCCTCCATTATTAATATCCCTCACCAGAGTGACACATTGTTTTACAATTGATAAACCTATATTGACACATCATAATAACCCAAAGTGTGTAGTATACATTGAGGTTTACTCTTGATATTGCATATTCTATGGGTTTTGGCAAATGTATAATGATATACATTCACCATTGTAATCATACAGTTAATTAAGTCCTGATTGTCAATTATTTCTTTTATGGATTGTGTCTTTAGTGTTGTAAAAAGTCATTATCATACTCAATATCATCTAAGCTTTCTCTTATGTTTTTTCTAGGAGTTTGCACTTATAGATTTACATTTAGATCTGTGATCCATTTTGAGTTCATTTTTGTGAAGGATCTAGGTCTGTATCTAGATTTTATTTTTTATTTTTTGCATATGGATATCGAGTGGCTCCTGCACCAAGTTCTTAATTTTAATATAGACAAATCTATCAATCTTTTCCTTATAGTTAACATTTTTGTTTCTTGATTAAGAAATGATTTTAAAATTTTGGATATAAATGCATAAGTCTTAATGCATATAAATGCATAGAGTTAATTTCTGTACATGGTGAAAGGTAGAATTTCAGTGTAATCTTCCACATGGATAACCATGGTTTTCTAGCTATTTTTGCTTTTTTGCAGGTGTGATATGTCACCTTTTCCTTGTACTCAAGTTCATGTCTGGGGTTGGGGGTTGGCTTCCTCTTCTATTTCATTGGTTAATTAGGCTCTCCCTGCACCAGTGTCTCACTATTCTACTAGTAATTGCTAGAGCTGCATAATTAGTTTTCATATTTGATAGAACAATTATCCTCCTCTGCTCTTTTATTTCAGAAGTATACTGGCTATCTCTGGTCTTTTATTTTGACATGAAGTTTAGAATCATTTTCTAAGTTCCATTAAAAAGGAGGGAAAGGGTCCTACCTAGATAGCTCAGTTGTTTAAAGCATTGTCCAGATATGCCAAGATTACCAGTACTACCCTCAGTAAGGGCACATACAAGAATCAACCAGTGGCTACATAAATACCTAAAACAACAACAAATCAATGTTCCTCTCTTTCTCTCTCTCTCTCCCCTCTCCAAAATCAATCAATCAATACAATTTATTTTTAAAAAATGAAATATTTTGTTTAAAATATTTTCATCTATACCTTTGAGTGAAATGGGCTTGTAGTCTTTCCGCCCTCCCTCCCACCCTCCCTTCCTTCTTTTTTTCCTTTTCTTTTTCCTCAGTATGTCTTTGTTCAGCTTTGGTTTCGGGAGAGTACAGTCCTCACAGAATGTGTTGCATTCCTTTTTTCCCCTACTGCCTGAAAGAATTGCACAGTATGTAATGATGAGTTCTTTGAAAGGGTTATAGAATGCATCTGTAAAACCATCTGGAACTGATGCTTTCTTTGCGGGAAGATTTCATTTTAATTATTTTAGTTGTAGTTTTCTAGGAATTTGCCTGTTTTGTCTACATGTGCAAAATTATTGGCATACACTTGCTAGTTGCTGATAGTGTCCTCTTATTCTTACATCTCTAAGTGAAGTTGCTGCCCTCTTTACATGCATAATATGTGTTTACATGTGTCTTTGGGAAGAGGATGTAGTCTTGCCAGAGATTGGTTTATCTTATGAGTTTATTTGAAGATCCAACTTTTAGTTTTATTAATATTCTTTATTATATCTTTTTTCCTATTTCATGATTTTCCATTCTTATGTTTATCTATTTCTTCTTCATTTTGTTGTATTATATTGTTCTTTTCCTACCTTCTTAAGCTAGACACATAGCTCATTAACTTTGAGACTGTCTTGTTGTCTACATAGATATTTAAAGCTAGACTTTTAAAAAATTCCACAAAAACAAAGAAGAAAAAAAGTTCCACAAGCTCTGATTTTTAGAGTGTTCATGATCACTAAGATTTAAGTATCTTTAAGTTTCTATTATAACTTCTTATTGATCTATGAATTCATTAGCAATGTATTTTTCAAGTATCCAAATATGTAAGGTTTCTTATTTATCTTTCTGTTACTTCTAAATTAAATGTACTATGGTCAGATATCATGTTCTGTGTCAAACCTACTATTTGAAACTATAAATATTTCTGGTGTGTTTGAGGGGAAAAAAGTACTTTTTATTTTTTGTATATAAGACTTCAGAAATGCCCATTACATCAAGCTTATAATTTGTATTTTTCATATTTCTTTGCTAAAATAAGTGAGAAAGTTGAGGTCTCCTACTGTAGTGGTAGATTTACTTCCTCTGTGTTATTTAAATTTACTTATCTATTTTGAGGTTCTTTTGTTGGATGCAAATTTATTACCATTATTTCTTCAATATTTTTAAAATTGTTATATATTATTGGCAAAAAGACATTTTACCAATACATTACGTATTGCTTTATTCATCCTTAATCATACCCTTTGCCTTAATGTCAATTTTATTTGATATTGATATAGCTATACCATTCATTTATGTTTAGGTTAATATTTACTGATCTATTTTTCCTTCTTTTTACTATTAACTTGTACTTAGCTTTAAGTATGTCTTGTAAATAACATACATCTGGATATTTGTTTATTTATTTATTTATCCTCACTCGAGGATATATTTTCCATTGATTTTTAGGGAGAGTGGAAGAGAGAGAAAAACATCAACGTGAGAAAAACACATTGATTGGTTGCCTCTTGTACAATGAGACCAGACTAGAGCTTGGGCTGGGGAGGAGCCTACAACCAAAGTACATGCCTTTGACTGGAATTGAACCCAGGACTCTATGGTCCACAGGCTGATGTTCTATCCACTGAGCCAAACCAGCTAGAATTTCTCAAAGACTTTGCTATTTTTAAATTTTACATTTCCATTTCATGTTTCCTACTTGTTCTCTACCATCTCTTTTTTCCTCTCCTCCTCCTCATTTCCTTCTATTTGACTCTAGGAAATTTATCATCATTTTTTCTTCAATACGTCCTCCTCTCCATTTTTTACTTTTCTTTCTTTCTGGATATTAGCATTCTACCTTGATCTTCCATGTGTCTTGGATTTTCTTTTAGGATTTTCTATTTACTTATCTTTTTCTCCTTCTTTAAAGGAGAATATTTCAGTCCAGTCTTTCAGGCCACTAATTCATCCCCCCATGTAGATCTAGCCCGCTACTTATACCCATTATTCTATTCTTTATTTTAACTACTATATTTTCGTACCTAGTATTTCTTCTTGATTGTTGCTTATGGTTTCTTATTCTTGGCATAAGATGTTAGAGATTGCTACTATCTTCCTTTATCATTTAGTTTATTACTCTAATTTTAAATTGTTGCTCTGTCTGTCCTAATATTTCTCCCTCTGAAGGAATCTATACTCTGATTCTGTGTTATTTTTTATTTGAAATAGCTATGATTCTAGCCAGTCTTATTTTGGCTTGAGCTCATCTCTGCTGGGGATATTGTCTTCTCTGTTAATTAGGGAAACTGAGAGAAAGCCAGACCCCTGTCTATGTGAGTCCAAGGGGCTGACGGGGTGAGAGTGGAAGAGTCCTAAAGGTGAAGAGGCAAGTCTCAATCACTAGTCACTTAAAAAAGCACACAAATAACTCTTTGGGACTTCGTTTACTCACCTTTACACCCTAGAAAGCATCAGCACTGTCATCAGAAAACCACTACCACCAGCACCAGCCCTGGCTATTTGGAGAGGAAGTGTGTAGAGAAGCAAAAATCCAAATTAATTAATCTCTACCTGTGTGTGTGTGTGTGTGTGTGTGTGTGTGTGTGTGTGTGTGATTTGTTTTGTTTTGTTTTTCAGTTCCTCAAACTTAATCTGCATTTCTGGAATGAGCCCTATTTTAGCAGAGTGTGTTTATTCTTTTCACATAGGAATGCACTTGATTTGTTAATGTTTTATTGATGTTTTATTCATGAGCATATTATTCAGTAGCTTTCTGTGTTGTGCTGTTCCATATAGTTTTTGTATTAGAGTGGAATAAATTTCATTAAATAAATTTAAAACTTTTCCTTCTTTACCTATTCACTAGAGTGATTTAAGTTGCATTGTGATTCTGTTTTGAAATAAATCACCAGCAAGATCTACCTTCTGTCTCTATAGTACAGTTGGGAGGGGAGGACAGAGGACAAAGTTCCACACAAACTTCTTGTTTATAGCTCTATTCAGACTTTACATTTTTTTAAAAAACTCAACCAATTCATCTAGATTTTCAAATTTCTTGGGCTGATACTCCTTTCCTTTTTAATATAAGCTTTACTGAAGTATACTTTACATTCAAAATTCATCCAGTTTAATTTTATAGTTCAATAGGTTTTAACAAATTAATACCCTCTTGTAACTCCCACCAAAAATTACAGTTCTTTTTCTGTTGTGCCAAAAAGTTCTCTTTGCCCTCTTTCCACCCTCGCCCCAGGCAACAACTGGTCTGCTTTCTATCTATAACTGTGATAGAACTTCCTAGAATTTCACAGGAATGGAACCAGACAGAATTGGTGTTTTGTATCTGACTTCTTTTGTTCAGCATAATGTTTTTGAGATTTATCCATGAATGTATCAGTAGTTTGCCCCTTTTATTATTGAGTAGGATTCTAATAAACAGATGTACCAGAATTTGCTTATTCATTCCCCAGTAGAAGAAAATTTGAATTATTTCCTGTTGGGGCTTTGGTACCCTCAAAAAATGGCTTCCCCAAAGAGAATCTCATATTAATCCCTGGAACCTGTAAGTGTTATTTTATAAGAAAAAGCATCTTTGTAGATGTGATTTAATTAAAGATGTTGAGACGGGAAGGTGATTGCAGGTTGGGCCTTACCTGCAATCACATGTATCTTTGTAAGATAGAGGCAGAGGCAGAGCTGACACAGTGGAGGAGATATGAAGACTGAGCAGAGAGAAATCTGAAGATGCTGGAGTAATGGAGCCACAAAGACAAGGAATTCTAAGAAGCTGAAAGAGGCAAGAAATGGATTCTCCCCCAGAACCTTGACAGAGCATGGCCATGCCTACACTTTGATTTCATTACAGTGAAGCTGTTGGGACATCTGGCCTCCAGAACTGTGAGAGAATAATTTTATGTTTTTTTAAGCCACCAAGTTAGTGGGAGTTTGTTACAACAGCCTCAGGAAGCTAATTCAGAGGCTATTACAAATAAAGCTGCTGTATAAACCTCTGTGTACAAGTCTATGTGTGGATACATTGCTCATTTCTCTTGGATAAATAGAAGTGAGATTACTGGAATATATGTTTAAATTTATAATAATTTGACTGTTCCCTTTCCGGCATGGCTCAGTGCTTGAGTGTAGAGCTATGAACTGG
Source organism: Murina feae (assembly GCA_004026665.1). Taxonomy (NCBI): domain Eukaryota; kingdom Metazoa; phylum Chordata; class Mammalia; order Chiroptera; family Vespertilionidae; genus Murina; species Murina feae. The sequence continues at coordinate 81,984 of PVJC01001449.1, forward strand.
GAGGTCACGGTTGGATTCCCGGTCAGAGTATATGCCTTGGTCACGGGCTCAGTCCCCAGTATGGAGCATGCAGAAGGCAGTCAATCAATCTCTTTCATCATTGATGTTTCTATCTCTCTCTCTCTCCTTCTTCCTTCCTCTTAGGAAAAAAAAAAAAGAATTTGGCTGTTTCTACAGTGACTGTACCATTTTGCATTCCTGTCAGCAATGTATGAGAGATTTTGTTTTCCCATCCCTGCCAAAACTTGGTATTATCAAACTTTTTAACTTTAGCCATTCAAGTATGAGCACAGTGATAGCTCATTGTGGTTTTAATTTATATATCCTTGATGACTCATGATGATGACCATTTTGTCATGGGCTTTTTTTAATTTAAATTTTTTATTGTTTAAAGTATTACATAAGTTTCCCTTTTCCCCCATTGACCACTCCCCGGGCACCTCCCCCTCTTCTCCCCCCCTCCCCCCAGCACATGCACACACACACACACACACACACACACCATATGTGTCCATTGGTTATGCTCATATGCATGCATACAAGTTCCATGGGCTTTTTTGCCATTCATATATCTTTTTTGATGAAGTGTTTATTCAAATCTTTTATCTACTTTTTACTCAGTATTTGCCTTCATATTAAGGTATACGACTTTTTTATACAACAGATAGATTTGCAAATCTTTCTCCCAATCTATAGCATGTATTTCATTTCTTAGGTGCCTTTCAAATAGCAAGAAATTTTTATGAAGTGCAATTTAATTTTTTTATTTTATAGTTTGTGCTTTCTGTGTCCTACGAAACCTGCCTAATCTAGCATCACAAGGATTTCCTTCTGTTTTCTTTTAAAATTTTTACAGTATTAGCTCTTTTTACATATGACTATGCAATTGTTCTAGATCCATGTGCTGAAAAAGTATCTCTATTTAATTACACTGGCACCTTGGTAGAAAAATCAATGAACCGTACATGTTCCATTGATCAGTGTGCCTATCTTCACACCAATATCACATTGTCTTGATTACTATAGTTTTAAATTCGTGGAACCATATAATTTAAGTCCTATAACTTTGTCCTACTTTACAACATTGTTTTTTGGGTACTCTAGATCTTTTGCATTTCCATATAAATTTTAAAATCGCTTGTCAATTTCTACCCCTCCTCTCTCCTAACAACACCAACAAAAAAGCCTATTGGGGTTTTGATTTGGGTTGTTCTGAATCTATAGATAATTTGGAGGACAATTAAAATCTTAACAACAGTAAGTCCAATTCATGAACATGGTACATCTCTCTTTTTATTTTAATTGTATTTAACTTCTCAGCAAGCTTTTGTAATTTCCAGCGTAAAGGTCTTGCATTTGACTGTTTGAAGGTTTTAATGTTCTTACAACTGGTATTTTTAATTTGGATTTCCAGTTGCTTATTGCTATTCTTTTCTTAGACATTATGCCTCCTAAGGTTTTGTACTTTCTCTCATGCATAACATTTCGTGAATTCTCTTATTTATTAGCACTGATAAAGAATTTTTTTTTAAAAAAAACAAAAACAGACCCTATCCTTTTTTAAAAAAATTGACTTCAGAAAGGAAGGGAGAGGGAGAGACAGAAACATCAATGATGAGAAAGAATCATTGGTCAGAGGCCTCCTGCACGCCCCTCACCAGAGGCTGAGCTCTCAACCCTGGCATGTGCCCAACCAGAAACCGAACCATGACCTTTGGGTGGATGCTCAACCACTGAGCCACACCGGCCAGGCAAGATTTTCTCATTTTATTGGCTTTTCCACAAATAAACACTTTGGTTTGTTTAATAAGTCTATTAAGTCTTCATGTCCTGGTTCATTATTTTACTTTTGTCTTTATTAATTTTTTCCCTTTCATTAGGTTTGTTTTATTGCTCTTCTGTAAATTTTTTAGCTAACTATTAAAGGCATCTGCTTTCATTCTCTCTTATTTTATTATTGTTATGGCTTTGTACTGTGACCACTCAGCTGAACTGAAGGAGCTACATTTTACAGAATTCCCTTCCGTACGAGGCTATGGGTTAGAGTAGGCTCCAAGGGAAACGTTTGTGCTGTTTGGGTGGCAAAAGCAAAGGAGCAATGATCCCTTTAAATCAAAGGTCAGTGTAGCAACAGGTACTACTGCAGTTTATAAACGTTGTATAATGGCTAGCTGGTGTGGGTGTGGGCAGCAGCCAGGTCCTCCGCTCCACTGATCTCCTCCTGCTTCTCAGAACTCTGGTCCCGTTGCAAGTACATTGGTGCTGGCCTGTGAAAGCGGTGGGAGACAGACATGTTTCCTCTTCATGCTGGTGGAGTCCAGGTCGCTCTTACTCTTCCCTACTTCACAGCCATCTCCCTTCCTGACTGAGGATTTTCACTGGAATAACCAGAGGTTTGGGGTCTAGGTTCATCCTATAAATTTCTTTTCATTTTGGTTAATCCTCTAAAGATTTTCTTTTCCATTTTATTAAATTTCGAATTATGTTACTAGCCATTTGTACACTGACTCTACATTTTGCAGTTTTATTGCTTGCCACCATTTATTTCATAGCACATCTTCTATATTGGAGTTATTTTGATCCAATTCTCAATGATATTACTTCAAGCAATTTTTTAGAAGGGATATACTTTCTGAATCCTGACATATCTAAGAATATCTCTGTGTTGCCTTCCACATGAATACAAATTAGGTTGGTAAGTGAACAGTTATCTCTGCTGGCCCAGCACCCATCTCTTCCTTTTAGGAACCACCTCTCCCTCATTCTCCATTCGGATGGTCCGTGTGGAGATGATTCCATCCCTAGACCCCAAGTTAAACAGATACATTACAAGGAAAGCATGGAAAGCCCTTGGCTATATGGTTGATACAATAAGGGGCACTGACCAATACCAGGTCAATGGGGGTGAATTCTGCTGGTACTGTTACAAAAGCAAAGCCCCAGAGCTGCCAATGGCCAATTGGGCCACCATGTAGATGAGAAAAAAAAGCCAGTAACTACACAGCAAAAGGATGACAGCAAATCAATTCTTGAGTACTGGGTCCTACCAGGAAATGAATGCAATGATTGACAACTAAAAATCAAAAAGATGGATTCATCACTGTTGGATCTTGATTTCAGGTTCCTCCTCATCCCGTCGGGACTATAAATGTAAAATATTTCCTTCTTAAAATTATGTTTAGCCTGGCTGGCATGGCTCAGTGGTTGGGTATCAACCTATGAACCAGGAAGTCACCCCTTGTTTCCCAGTCGGGGCATGTGGCCAGGTTGCGGACTCAATTCCCAGTATAGGGCTTGCAAGAGGCAGTCAATCCATGATTCTCTCACATCGTTGATCTTTCTCTCTCTCTCTCTTTCTCTCCCTTCCTCTCTGAAACCGATAAAAATATATTTTTAAAAATCATGTTTAACGGAGTGAATTTGTTTCGTAGGGGCATTCATCTTCTCTTTTCTCTGCATGGATCCCTTCAGAGCTGCTAAATTTGATCACGTGCCTGGTGACTTTTCCTTACCCATACAGAGGGTGCAAATGTTGGTCCAAGTCTAGGACTTGTACTAGAAGCTGTCAGAAATTTTTTATGTGTTGACGCCTAAACAACTGTTTAGTGCTGGATAAAGTATATCTATCCGGTAATGTACTCTGCTAGATTTGGTTTGAGAGTGGTTTCCAGTTTCCCAGGACATGGGGTGGTTAAGGGCCAAGTGATTCATGCAGAAAGATCTCTATTCTGGTGTCTGCAGCACATTAAAGTTGGCCGTGTCATCGCTCCTTGTCTACCTAAAACGATGACATCGAAGATGTTCCTGCTAAATGCAGGCTGGAGCCTCAGGCCTTTACCAATTTCTCTCTACATGTGACTTATGCCACGTCTTCTAAACTCATTCATGGAATTGAAATCCCTGCTTCCTCTCGATCTCCTGCCCCCCAGTTCCACAGTTATCCCATTTGTCTCATAACTAGCCCTGGACTCTGTGCCTGTCTGTTCTAATATTGGGCTCTTTGGAGGTCTTCTAGGTAGTAACTTGTCCACTTCCTTCCCATGTAAGATGTAAATTTACTATACTTCCCTCAACTCCAATGGTTCTCAAACCCTGAAAAGCAACTAAGCAACCAAAAACCAATTACTAGTATGAACCCCAGGGAAAATAAAAAGCTGTACAAGAAAGGAAATGTGCTCATAGTATACATTGCATGGCTCAGTTGTGAAGAATGGATTATATGGTCACGATGTCAAGACTAAGCATTAGTCCAACCAAAAAGATAAAATTCTATTAGAAGGCTGGACAGAGGGCAAGTGTATCTGTATGCTGGGGAGAGAGTGGTAGCTAAAATTTCATTTATTGAATTAGGAAATCAATAGATAATACCTAAATCTAAAAAACTAAAAGGCTGGATAAGCATGATACTTAAAAACATGGAGACTGATGTCCCTGTAAGAGTTCAAGGTGGCTGCCCCTGGGAAGTGGGACCAGAGGAGCGGAGAGGTAAGACTACAAAACTCTCAAAACCATGTATGTATATAACTTTGTCAACATAAAGCACATGGTTACGTAAGGTGCTGAAGTGTGTGAAGGCATTCTGTCAAGGAACTGCAGTACAACTTAAATAGTCATAAATTGTTTTTATTTATGTTTTAATTAATGGTGCTTCTTTCTGTAATTATTAGTTTCCCTGCAGTTTTTCTCTTTCTTCTTCTTTCCCTCTACTCCTAGTTGGAGCCTAATGATTGAGGGCAGTGCTGACAGTAACAACAGCTGCCCATCTTCGTTATCTTATTAAATCCTTGCAACACCACGATGAAACAGGTGCTATTTCCCGTTCTACCACAAAGGAAAGGAACCTGGGGCTTGGGGACATGCAGCAGCTTTGTTGGGGTTGTGCAATAGCAAGTGATGGATCAAGGGTTTGAACGCAGCAGCCTTATGACCCCAGGACCTATGCACTGACCTTTAGACCATACAGCCCTCCACTGCTGAAGCAGGTGCAAATCACAAGTGTTCAGCTGATTTCAGTCTGCTAACTTCACACCTGCAGCAGCCATGAGCCGTGCATGGGAACTGCCTCCATTAAGACTGCACGCGCCTTGCCCACTCTGACCAGATGCTTTTTACTTCATCTGCCTGGAGTCCCACATCACTGCACCCTCACAGGATCTGAGCCGGGATTTCATATCGCAGGGTTGTACCTGGTGCTTAGAGGACAGCTCCTGGGTATCAGCTGGAACCCCTGTTCCAGCTTCTGGGGGCCTCTGCTGCTGGCTTTGTTAAACATCTGTGGGGTACAGCCCCAAGGTGTCTCTTTCCTCCCTCCCTGGGAGAGTGCACACAGCTTCCCCGGGAAAGCCCAGGTTACTGAGGACCTCCACAGGAGTTACAAAGTAAGTGCTCATCTGCAAGGGCAAAGCGAGGGGCCTCAGCTCAGCATGCTGAAAGATGAAAGATGGCTTCAGCGTCTTTGCTAGTTTCCATTGGGAATGGATCTAATTCCCTCTTCCTTAAATTTGGCTGGATCCGCTGGGGCTGTCAATCAGAATGCCTACCCTTGAGACCGCATGCTGGAGAGGTCACCTGTAACATCCGTGCTGGACCTGGCTGGGCTCAGCCTGACAGCTTCTCTCTGGGCCTCGGGGAACACTCACTGTGGCGCAGGAAGTCAGCTGGGGATACCTGACGGATAAGTGAGGCGTCTTAGACCCTCCAGCCCGCCCTTTCTCCAGCTGAAGACCGCTGGGTGACTCATCAGCATCGCGATGAGGAGCAGGATTGTCAGCCAAGCCATTTCTAAATTCCTGACCCACACAATTGTGGGCCACAGTAAAATGGAGGTGGTTTTAAACCTCTCCAGTTTGGGCGTAGTTTGTTACAGTTTGTTACACAGCAGTAGGTAATGGGGGCAGATCACTAGGGCCAAGGCAGGTGCCAAAAGACTTCACGGACGAGAGAGATGGAGATGCGGTTGTGTGACTCCGCGTGGCACGGGGAATTTGCATGGCAGGAGACACAGGAAATGTTCAGCTCTTGAGGAGAAGGAAGTAGGCAAGGCAGGAGCGCTGCATGGGGAGTAAAGGAGCCCTAACGTTGATGAACAGGGGATGAGGAGAGCACCGTTGGTGGAAGAGTCTGGAAGGTGTGGTGGCCAATAGAGCATCGCTCAACAGGGTTGAGTGGGGGGACTCTCAGGGGAGGAAGCACCCCGGGGAGGAGGCAAGGAAGAGGTAGGAGGAAGCACTAGCCCCTTGAGCCGTGGGGTGCGGGGTACCCAGTGTGCTGTGGTCCCCGCCTGAGTCAGCGGGGAGGAGAGGTGCTGTCTTCGTTTGCCAGGAAACCCTTCCAGGGCCAAGAGCCACACCCAGTGGGGCCAGAAGCTCCCTCCCAGCCCTCTGCCCTCCTGAGGTCTCTGAGGAAGGAGCGAAGGGCAGGCAAGGCTCCTCCTTCCAGGAAAACTGAGGCTCAGAGTGAACGAGAAACTGCCCAGGGCTGGACAGCCAGTCCAGTTCGAGGGTGGAGCTGGATGCCGGGCGCTTGGCTTCCCAGCACTGCTCTTTCCAGCAGACTGCACCTGAATAGCCACCGCAGGGGAAGTGGCGGGGGAGGTGAGGTGTGTTGGTGCAGCTCTGCTCAGAGCTGGTTTCCAGGCAGGACCATGGAGATTCACAACCCAGGGCGGAAATGGACTGTGCCAGCGTGCGCGCACACACACACGTACACACCTCACTCACACACGTACACACATGCTCACACATTCACACACATGTACACACACACTCACACACACGCTCACACACATGTACACACTCACACGCTCACACATACATGCTCACACACTCACACGCGTACACACACGCTCACACATGTACACACACTCACACACACATTTGTACAGACACACACACAGTCACACACATGTTCACACATACACACGTTACCCTGCAAAGAGCCATGAATTACTACAAGCTTCTGGGGAAACTTGGGGTCTGAAGAACCTTCCAGAAACACGGAGCACAATGACACAGGCAGTCAGATCCACACAGCCCTCTGCCCACCGTTCTGATGCCTGAGAGCCCGGGGAGCAGGGCCCGTTGGATTTCTGGAGGGGATGACCCACGCCCAGACCACGTGTGGAGCGGGGCAGTTGCAGGTCCCTCTGTGGATGGGGTGCGGGTGCACCGGGGCCATGAGCGGTTCTCCACCCCTCACTCAGTCGCTGTGAGTGTGAACCACAGGCACGCCGGCCTCACACGCCAGCTCACGAGCCCGATGTGTCTCTCAGACTTGTGGGACTTCTCACTCGCCTGAGAGCCCAAGTGACTCAGAGCTTCGGGGTTTCCAGATCTCCCTCCCTGTAGCTCAAGTGGATCGCTGAGTCATCAGAGGGGTGGCACGGGTCAGAGCCACCGGTTTCCCAACCCTCAGGCCACTCTCTAGGGCAGCAGACCCTTGGTATAAGGTCATCTCCCTTCAGGGCCCCCAAGATCCGGCCACGCAACCATTCCCAGCCCTGCCCCTGGAGCCGGCACCTCAGGTTCACCTTTTGCCCTGCACCCCCACCCCTGCTTGGTCTCCCTCTTGGCAAGCTGGCCTGCCCCCGCCTCTTAGAATTCTGGGAAAGGCACAGAGAGGAATGGAACAATGGCCAAAATTAGAACCCACAACAGAAGCATGGAACCCTGAGTCATGCATTGTTCTTCTTCTGCCGCTCCGAGCGCTGCCCGTAACCACGGAGGTTCTGGCCCTGAGAGCAGTGCTGACAACAGGATGAGAATGAGCCAAGCCTCGGGGGAGCGGATCGTGGGGAGTGGTGGCCCACAGGCCAGGCTACTGGATGTCAGAAACTGGTTCGAGGACGGAGGCCAGCTTTGCCCTTGTGTCAACCCTGAAGGCACAGAGATGGGATGCGTAGGCCAGGCCACTTCCACCTGCCTGGGCTCGGGCCTGTGGGTCCAGCCTCCTGCCGACATCTTTGTGCGATTTTTCCTGCTCCTGTGAAATGGGGGTTGGCTCTGAGGATGAATCAGCCACAATCACTGTGCAGCTTTTTTCTCTCCCCTGAGGCCACGCACTTCTCACCTTCTCGGGGAAAAAAATCACTCCCCTAAGTGTTCTTCAGTTTGCAACCCATTAGGCTGGCCACTCTGGGGATAGGCGGTCCCCAGCATGCAGCCTCACCCAGAAACCTCTCGCCCACCTTTCCACCTCCCTTTCATGAAGGAGACTGGTATTTTGAGGTTCCCTCCTGAGCATGGCCCCTCCACGGTATTGCTGAAGTGAATGTCCCTGTCCGCAGGCAGGTTCGCCCCAGGGCAGGCGGGCCTCCTATGGAGCATGGTTTTCCTTCAGGGTCATTTGCTCTGGGCTTTGGGGGAGAGGAGGAGACCCTCTCCTGCCACTTTTCAGTGGCCCACAGAGTTCCTCAAAAGTTAGCCAGATCCAGGACCACCCCCAGGGCATCTGGCTTAAGTGCTGCCTCCCATCCCCAGAGTGTCAGAGGCGCTGAGGCCTGGTGAGTCCTGCAATCTGCCTCCCAACCCCCCCCCACCCCCCACCTTCCCACCAAGTGTCTCAGAAGAGCCCACAGCCCATGGGGGAGACCATGCTTGCAGGTTTGCACACTGAGGCCTGGGCATAAGCGGCCAGAGTGTGGAGCAGCCTCAGGATGCTGGGAACTGGGAGGTGGGAGCTTGGAAGATGGGAAGCATATGGGGAGGCAGGAATGATAAGTTAAAATTAGAAAGACTGTGAAGAGCCTTGAACGCCTGCCAAGGACCCTGATTTTCACTTTTTGGAAATGGGGAGCAGTGAGAGGAACAGGCATTCAGTCAGAGCTGTTCAGGGAGGGGACTGGCAGCACGTGGAGACAGCCTGGGAGAAAGGCAAGGAGAAGGGGCCTTGACCTTGCTGGGGCCACTCCTGGCCCTTAGCAGTGGCCCGTGAGTGTATGCAGATCCAGGGAATCACTGCCCGATGCGGGAGGCCCAGGGACAGGGAGGGCAGGGCACTCGCTGGTGGGGGACAGGCCTTGGGAACCTTGGAGTGGGGAGGGGTGGAGTGAGGGAGGGATGGACAGAGAGAAAAGTGAGTCCAGACCAGACTGAGAGTCCAGGAGTCTGCATGGGGTCCCAGGAAAGTGATAACGGCCCTAGCTGGTCTGGCTCAGTCGTTGGAGTGTCGGCCCGAGGACCGAAGGGTTGCGGGGTTCGATTCAGGTCAAGGGCACGCACCTCAGCTGCAGGTCTGCAGGTCGGGGCACCCAATCGATGTGTCTCTCTCACATCGACGCTCCTCTCTGTGTGTGCCTCCCCCTCCCTTCCACGCACTCTACAAAATCAATGGGGAAAATATCCTCAGGTGAGGACTGAACAAAAACAAACAAAAAGAGAAAGTGGTCACCTTGTTCTCCCCGGATGACCTCTGTCCCCAGAGGGTGTTGTCAGGGAGAGGTGGGCCTTGGGAACCCCCATCCTCTGGGAAGCTGCGCACATGTCCCGGGTCTTGGCGGAACGTGTTTGCTGACCTCAGTCGTCCCCAAGGGACAAGGGCCACATCGTCCCGCTCTACTCGCATCGGGTTGCCACTGAAGGGAAGCCGCTGGCAGCTGAAGGAATTTCCCACAGCTGGAAAGGCCCCGCACGTGGCAGGGCGGCAGGAGAGGGAGGTGCAGGCGCCCCAGGAATCCAGGCCCGGAGGAGAGAGAGGTCTTGGGAAGGGGCCTAGGGGGAGTCTCTGTTTAGATGGAAAATTGTCAGAAAACCCAGAGCTTCGGTTCCAGTTCAGACCGGCTTATTGGTTTGTTCTTTCTCAAGACACTGTCTTTGTTTATAAAGAGCATTTGTATTTGTTTCCATTTGGGATTCAGCAGATGAGTGGAGTGAATTCCAGGGTCCGCTTCACGGATCAGTTCCACTTGCACACACGCACATTCCCCCCTCAGACTGTGCTGTCTCCTGTCTGTCTGCTCCCCTGCAGCCCCAGGATGGGGGTGCCCTCAGCAGCCAGGAGACGGGGCTGCCCCCACAGGAGCATCAGGCCGTAAAATACCACAGCCGACCATGACGGCAACTGCCCATGCGCCAGCTCATGGATCCCTGTCTAAATCCCACCGCAGCGCCATGCAGCGGACGCGACTATTGGCCCTATTTTACCAGTGGAAGCAGAAGTTCAGGAAGCTGAACACATGCCCACAGCTGCTCTGCTGACACTTGCAGAGTGAGGATTTGAACCCAGGAACCCATGCAGTGTGGCTCCAGGGCCTGTCCCAAACCATCAGGTACTACCCATCCTACACAAGGGCCTGCTGCCCGCGGAGGGATATGGCCCCAAGGTCCTTGTGACCCTTTAAAAGTGGATGTGGAGTAAGAGGGAGGAGGGGCTGGCAGCCCCAGAGCTGGGGGACCTGCAGTGCCCTGCCCAGCAGGCGGCTTACCTGGGGCTGCCCTGAGTGAAGGTGGGAGCAGCCTGGGCTCTAGGGCAGCAACTTCTTTGGCTCCCTGAGTCAGGACAGCCGCAGAGGCATGGGGCTCAGCCAAGGCCCAGGCTAGAGGGTGGGCCTCAGGATCACGGGAGCCCTGGGAGGACACCTCACCTGCCTACACGTCCCTTCTCCACACCTCCTCATGAGAACCCTGCTCTGGAGCTCCCGTAAACCCCCGGGGGCTGCCCAGCTTGCTGTCCCCACGCCCACTTCTCACTCAGAATGTGCCTCGGGAGGAAAGATGGGCCATTCTGGGGGAAGGAAGCCATGTTCATAGACAGACAGTTGCCCACTTCAGAAATTCCAAGGTCAGAGTGAGGATCAATACGAAGCAACCAGGCCAAGTACTAGGAAGTGAGGCTACCGGATAAGCTGTGCGCTGTGCAGGAACCCACAAGCTTCCATCAGCCCAGGAAGGCTGCCTGGAGGAAGCTTGTCTGAGTGCTGCTGGTCATCCTCAGCAGCTCTGGGCTCTGTTCCCAGGGGCCTCTAGCTTCCAGCAACATGGAGCTCACCAGGAGTTAATATATCTCCTGTGCCCAGGTGCTCCCTCAGGCCCCTGCAGCTCACAGACAGGGACAGGAAGAGGGAGGGAGAGGAGAAGGTGCTCACCTGGAGGGAGGTGAGAAGACGCAGGAATGTGCCTCCTCTAACCTTTTAATAATTCTGCAGTCTCCCCCCTGACTACACTCCCAACCCGCTCTACCCAGCAGCTGACCTTGGCTAATGCAAAGAGAAATGAGGCGTAGGGCCAGACACCGACTTCCTGCTTCCTGGGGAGAGCAGCAGGGGCAGGGACGGGCAGGGCAACATCCTCCACCTGGGCTTCAGGTCCACTCTCACAGCGGCCTGTTACCCTCTCTCTACCTTCCACCTCGCCTCTGACTCCTACCCCACAGCTTGCTAGCATGCTCAAAACTCCTTCTTCCAAAAGACTTCCCCCTCCTGAGCCCCTTCCTTCTGCCCTAAATCTCTCCGCTTCCTTTCAAACATCTTGGAAGAATGAACCTCCCTAAGTGCCTACTGGTCCTCACCTCCCAACCGCCCCCCAACTCTCAGCCCTCCACTCTCTCCTCTGTGCCCCGCCCACACTGGGAAAGCAGCCACGGCCTCACAGTCAGTCGCCTGTGCCTGCCTGTCCTAACACCTGTCCCTCCATCAGAGCTTTCGGCTCTGGCACTCGGCCCTGATTCTTGGCCACTCCTCAGTCCGCTGGTCCTTTTGGATGTTGTCTGTTCCCTAGAGTCTCCTTGTCAGTCCCC